>LPNX010781907.1:42500-60060 GCA_001517045.1 Pseudotsuga menziesii
GATGAGGATGGTGATGATTGTGATGATGATGGCGATGATGATGATGATGATGATGATGATGATGATGATGATGACGATGGTGATGATGATGTTCATGATGTTGATGGTGATGATGATGATGAAGATGATGATGATGATGATGATGATGATGAAGGTGATCATGATGATGAGGATGATGCCGATGATGAGGATGATGACGATGATGTTGATGATGATGATGATGATGATGATGATGTTAGTGATGATGATGTTCATGATCTTGATGGTGATGATGATGACCATGTTGATGATGATGATGATGACGACGCTGGTGTTGATGATGTTCATGATGTTGATGGTGATGATGATGATGAAGATGATGAAGATGATGATGATGACGACGCCGGTGATGATGATCATGGCGATGTTGATGATGATGATCAATGATCATTGATCATGGTGATGATGAGGATGAGGATAGTGATGATGATCAATGACCAATGATCATGGTGATGATGAGGATGAGTGATGACCAATGATCATGGTGACGATGAGGATGAGGATGGCAGTGATGATGATGATGAAGGTGATGACGAAGGTGATGATGATGATGATGGTGACGATGGTGTTGATGATAATGATGAAAATGATGTTAACTACAACACGCACATGTTTGGTTTTTATAAATCGTGTGCACATTTGGCTTTACTAAATCACGCACGCATTTGGATTTACTAAACCCCACTTCCGTATTGGTTAAATTCAAAAAAAAAATCCCACCAAATGAAAAAACCGATCCTCCACCCATGCTTTCATGGAATTCCTATGCCTATGTGTCTACTTTGTACTTTGCTTCGGATTCAACATGCCTATGCCTTGGAGTATGATAAACCATGGCTAATTTAGCATTATATCCAAATTTTCAATATGCTCGTGTTTAGCAGTTCGTCTGATTATGCTGAACAACTCCATTTTTTATGAGATTTTAGAAACAAATATGGTTTTTTTGCAGATTCTAAATATGTAAATTTTAACAAGAATACATCATTTTTTCTATTTTTTTCTTATTTATCTTCTGTCATCACTCCTCAACTCAAAAAACACATTGTTAGTGTTTTGTCCATATCTCTTTCATTTCTCAACCATTTAAAAAAAAATTGGTATTGTGCACTAAAGAACACCAACCTCTACATTCTATAAAAAATCCACTTCCAAATATTTGCATTAAGACATTCAAAGGCTGCACCCACAATTGGCGTACCATTTTCAAGGTTTGATCTCTTAGAAAATTAAAAACAAATTTAAAAATATGATTTTTATTATTGGAAAAATAGTCAAGCACTAGTCCTATATGTTCTCTATATGTACATTGGTTTTCATAAGTTTATTCCATCATTTAGACACTCAACGTTGCACCCACAAAAACATATACCTTATAATTGGTCCCAAAAATAAAAAGTGCTCGTTAAAAAATATCTAACTTTATATAGTTAACAACATTTTCAATAGAAAAAAATTATATATTTGGAAAGGTAATTCAATTTCCTACATTTCTTATTTTTTACTGATCGCAAGATTCATTGTGTAAGTTTCTCAAAATATCCATGCAAATTGATGAATGTCTGTTATATTGAATTGATGCAAATAAAATCAATGTAGTTGAGGATCCTGAAGAGATTTGTTTGAGCATTGATGCTCAACCAAGTGAGATAACATATGAGAAGAAATGAATTGTGAAGCTTGCATGTGCAAAAACGCAAGTTGAAAAATATGACGAGATGCTAAATTAAAATTATGTTTTATTTGACCTTTTACTTGTTTATGAGTATGTAAGTAATGATATAGATGTGAAAGGTCAGCACTTTGAGCTCATCCCCTTTGGATCTGGTACGAGAGGATGCCCTGGCATGGCGCTGGCTCTTGAAGTAGTCGGCCTTGGACTCGCCCAACTGTTTCATTGCTTCGATTGGAATTTGGAGTGTAGCGATGAAGTCTAGCAGGACCTCAATATGACTGAAGCATTTGGAGTGACCATGGCACAACGCTTTCAATTCTCTGCTATTCCAAGTGTAAGATTACAAGTAAGCCTTTGAATATATATATTGGACATTTTACAAGTAAGCCTTTGGACAATTTACAGGTAAGCCTTTGAATATGTATTGGACAGTTTGATATGTGCTTAGGTGTCAGTTATCTTCATTCTGTTCTTGTTCAGCGAATTTTTTTACTTAAATATATTATTATATGGGATGTTATGTAATGTTCTACTTTTATGCTGGGAACTGGGGTTTCTGGGAGTTGATCTTTTGATCACAATTTCTAATACTAAATTATTTAAATCACCAAATTATAATATATTATACTTGAACGGTTCTCTTTATACCAACTAGAGCTAGCTGCTCTATTATTAGATTGAAATTTCTTATACTTAAAGGCTGCAACACATGCTAATTGCATTCTGATATAATCCTCACGATGGCTTAGCTCTTTTTCTGGGGCATCAGATGCGAATACAATCAAACTCCGAGCCAAATCACGCTCGTGAAAATGCAATATTCCTAGGCAGTAGATTCTACCACGGAAGTCCATGAATGCTGGCAGATAAAACTTATAACCTGCGTATGCACTGGCAAGAATTAAGATGAATTCCTGATATCTAGGTCGCTGCACCCTCTTAATTAAGTTAGTTAACAGCACATCACATCTACACACCTTCTTCAACTCTTCGTCTTTGAAGTAACAGAACCTCAATAAGTCAGATGCCTCCTTTAGATTCACTATTACTATATTTCTATTCACAGATGGAACGTGTGCTTGGATTGAAAGGATTTGTCCTGTATTTGATATCCAGACCAGAGTCTAGAGGACAGAGAGGAAAGGATATGAGAGAGTTTAAAGGATTATCTTGATTTGGTATGCGGGAAAGCTGCTTTTTCATGGGAGATAATCTCCTAGAAATATCTCAAATTATAATATGTTATAATGAATTTAATTTATAATAAGATATAACATGAAATATAATTGCGTTCACTGGGTTAACGTTGATAAAAAAAGGATGCAATGCGATATTTAGTTCAAACTGAAGTCTCTGGAAAATGGAGATTGGGTAAAAATGTTAATTTAAGTTATGAAACATGTTTGCATCACTAGTGGGCTGACTCTGAAGAATCTGCAATGCGATATTCAGTTCATACTGAAGTCTCTGGAAATTGGAGATTTGTTAAAAATGTTAATAATGAAGACTCTATCTCTTAGAACTGTTTATCGTTGCCTAGAAAAGAATTATAATGCTTTCACAAACAAGTCTATTGTAACATTTCTGTTAAAATAGAACCATTTTAATTTTAAAATAGAAATCTATTGTAACTTTTCGCCACTTTGTAGGTAATTCTTCCACCACCACGTCTGTGTGTAACCATTTAATTGGTACAAATGAAAGGTACTTCTCAGCACTGGTTCCAACTTCCATTACTTTAAGCCTAACTGTAGTAAATTTAAAATAAAAAATAAATAAAAATAATAATCTGTTAATTTTTATCTGAGTCTTAATGGGTGGTAAATTTAAAATGTACTTATTTGGATAGTATATTAATAAGATAAGTTTAAAGAGAGTTACTTATTTGGATTTTGACATAGGAGAAATGATATTTTTATTTTTGCAAAAAAATTATGAAGAGAGTTTATTTATATTTTATTTTATTTTTTAAAATAATAAATATTAAATAAATGAAAAAATAAAATTAATGTTTATGTTAATTTTAATAAAAATTATTATTTTAGTTTGAATATATATTTGAAATTCTTCAATTTTATAATGAAAAGAATAGATTTCATTAATATATGATCTTACAACTATTCATTCCAAAAAAAAAATTGCTTCTTTCTTTTTTATTAAGAAATTGTTAGCAAAACAAAAGAAATTGTTTACTTATTTGAGAAGTTGTGGAGGTAGCAACAATCAGTACAAACTAGGTGAACCTTTGGTGTATGGTGATGTTGAAAGTTGGAAATAATAAGATCCACATCTAGCTAAAGTAAGAACTAACTCTCATGAGCTACATAGTGAAACACATTGTTGATCTTTCCTAAAACTCCACGGACTGAAAGGATCTCTCATCTTTGTGAGACTTGAGTGTTGAGGATAAGATCTAAGCTTCAAAATTTTTGTCTCAATTTCTATTTCATCAAAATTATAGTCATTTAGGAACGCTCCTCTCCAAGCTTTTTGAGGACAAAACTAAAACTCTAAATAAAAATAATTTTGTTGGACCCTCTCCTAATACATATTTCTGATTATACCTTCCAATGTATGCTTCATGTCGTTACCACCATCATTTGGGAAGTGTCGACTAACCCATATCCATTGTTTCCTTTATGAGAAAACTATGTCGGAGGAAGTGTTGGGAGAACGTTATATGGAAATCCTATGATCAAAGAACGTTTGGATGACCCTTCGGTACCTAACTCCCCTCAAGGAGAAGATAATTCTGGAGTAACGATTAGTCAACCATTTCAAGGATACAACTCGATGAGATTAATATCCCTTATAAATCAATATCTTATTTGATGTAGAGTTTTTTAGTTGATTTGAAACTTGATAATATGGTGGCGGCATAACTATGAATATACCAACCTCACATTAATATCTATTAAGGTATATTACTATGCTAGAAGGAATTGAAATTGAAAATTGGAGTTGTTGAGAAAATTTTGTTATAAGTCTAAAACGTGAAAAAGAGGGTCAAAAGTTGGCTTTCATGAGAAACATAAAGCAATTTTTTATTGCTAAAGAAATCATGTGCTAAATGATTCAATAAGGGATGTGTCTTTGTCTAAAATAACAATTTGGAGGTGGAGGACATCCCCCAATATATGAAGAGAACTTCAATGAACTACGGAAGAATGTTAAGAAAGGACCCAACCAAGGTCAAGTGACCACTAGGAAATCTATCTCGAATGTAAAAATCCATCACAAACTATCTCCCATGGAAAATCCATCTTGGATGAGACAAGGGTTGAGCATACACCAAGTAGACCAAATCTCATGAAGAAATACCAAACATGGTGTAAACACTTTCAAAGTAACTTGAAGGTCAACATCAACAAAATATAGAAACCACAATTTCTAGAGTCTTCCATAATGTAATAACACAGTCTCTATGCTAGATTTTTCTTATGACAAACACATGGAATAGTTGGAAGCTTCTATAACATTACTAAGCCATACAAACAAAAGAATAGTGTAAAATACCCTCCATATTACTTTCTTGAACTATCACATCCAGGTCACATTTTCCATGTTCAAATTTATTATTTGCGAATGACCTCAAAGCTTATCTACCAAGTAAAGTACACACACACATAAACGTACACAGACAGACACACAAACACATATACACTTGAAGCATGGGCCTTTATCAAACTATTCTACTATGCATATTAATACTTGATTTATGTTTTTATTGTGCCCCTATTATAGTATTTTTCTCGAATACATATATCCAAAATATATATACTATAGCCTTCTTGAATAAATTTTCTACTAAACCTTTGAATAATTTGGAAATTAGGAAAGAAGATAGTTCATGATAAAGAAAAGTCACATGGTATTTGGACATAAAAGGGGACCTTCTTTAACAAAAAGAAACCCAAAATGAGATTTGATCCTCATCCCACCTCAAATGACTCTCCTTGCCAAGATTACACAATAATTCTTGTGGAAGTGTATCAATACAAATACCATTTTAACAAGTTTGTCCCCTCTCAAATGAGTTGTAACTAATAAATATTGAAGTAGAGATATGAAATTCAAATTACTGAAATCCTCCAACCCCATCCATAGCCTTAGGGATTAGATTTTGTTTTAGTGAAAATGGATTTGTCACATAGTAAACATATGTAGGAGAATCCCTTAGGCCACATATAGTATTGGATAGTCTTTATTCAAACTATTTTGTTTAAATATTTTTGTTATATGGTGGAAACATAGAGTTTGAGGATTAAGAGTGGTAGAATTTTTACAAATGGAGCTTCATTCTTAGAGTTCACAATCACTTAAACTGCATTTTAAATTTATAAATTAGAGGATAAAATTGTATCATTGCCTAGAGATGATACATTTGCAACTTAGTTTAGTTCTATATGTAGAAATAGTTTGACCTATCAACTAAAATGGGATACAAGAGCCTAATCATATTGATCAATTTGTCTAATGAGATTAGTAGCTAAACAGATAACTACCCATCTTGATTTCATTTAAAACATCCATTCTCATGATCATGAAAAATGCCCAGGACTCCTTCTATGTCACTAAATGGATTCAATGCTAAGGTATTTTAATGCCTAATAAATTGGAGTGCATTTAGTATTGAAGATTGTCTTAATTTAGAAGGAAATAGAAGACAACATGCCCCTTTTTCATTATAATTTTCCATGTACAATTAGTGTATTGAAGAGGATTAGCACCTAGTGTGAGAATTTCATGGAACAAATACAGTATACAAGGATTGAAAATGCTTGTTGTTCTCAATTCATCCCTTAAAAATCTCACATTTTATGGATTTGTAAGCATATGACTTGGATTTATTCCCATATCTGAAACTACAATGTCAAGGTAATTTCATTCTAGGTTTAAGGTTGTGGAAATTTCTAAGCGACATGCCAAGTGCAATACTTAGAAGAAGAAAAATGTTCTTCGTGGATCATGACTACAAAGTGTTTAGTGTATGAGTTGTGGGTATTTTTGGTTATATATTCAAATAGAAAGACCTAATGTCTCCATGAGATTTGAAATTGTGACTAACTAACTATTCAATCAATGATTTATTAATACTAATAAATAAAAAAAGGGTGCACACGAATGCATGAAATGGATAGGCATAAAAGAAAGACTCTTCCCACTACCAAGATTTGCACATAATAATGATGGGTTACTTGCATTCACGACTAATATCATGGGGTTTAATTTTACACAACACTAAATTTTAGTAGAGCCTCTTTTGGATGGAGTGGTTTAAGGTGACAACAATCATTTCAATTTAGTGGGGGATAGGTTTTGTAGTGCCTTCTATTGGGGGTGTAGGCACAAATCCTTTCTTTCCCACACTACAGAAGCACATTTTTCTCTACTGTTGTTGTTGTAAGAAAATAATGTTGCTTGTTATTGTGGGTTTGAATGGAGCTCAATTAATGGTGCATCGAGTAAAAGAGTCCCAAATGACCTAACCGATTCTTGTTAAAGGAACAAAAAAAACACAAATAATAGATTTCATAAGGATGAATTCTTTACCCAAAAATTTGAAGCCATTATTAATGTTAATTTTTTCTCAACTTGGTTTCCACCTCATACTATATTCAAAATTGTGTATCCTAAACTATGTGACATTTTCTCTCAAGTTTTTCCTTTGAGATGTAATGAAAGCCTAACAAATCTTCATACCATAACCATATCTACCGGAAAATTGTGGTCTCTCTTTTACATTCTTAAGATATATGATTAATGTTGTAGCATATAAACACACATTTACATTTCTAAACTTAATTAACCCATGAAATCATCTCATTTCTCATAAAATATTCAAAATATTTCATATTAAAATAAATTAGTAGACTTCACAGTAAGGTGTTAAAACTCCCATGAAGGTAAATGTGTTTTCTTATATATCATTAAATGTACATTACACAATGATATAATTTTTACATGAAATAAACATGGTATAAACATACATATAAATTTCCTTAATCTCTTGATAAAATCAATTGCTCCATATAAATTATTTATTCGAGAATACTGGAAGACAATGGTGATTTACTATAAATCATCCATTGGAGAAGTTTGCACTATGTTGTGATTACCCATGTGTATATTTATGCTTGTGTGCCCTATATGCTCCTACAAAATGAATATCTCTACAAGTGAATTACTTCTACAAGAGTCCGTCATTTATAAATACACCCTATGAATCATCTTAAATTTAGATTTAAAGATGTTGGTTATTGTCAATCAATTATCAATTAAAGTTGCATGAAGGATATTTTTAGTGATTCACAATGTGTGATTTTGTGGTACACTCTATTTTCTCTTGGACAATCATTGCATATATTTGAATGATACATTTGGTGCTTGGAGAAGGTAAATCATGACTTGGTTTATTCCAAAACCACATAAAATTATGTCCATGATAAAAATACATATTATTTATATAAGTTTTATCCAAATTACCTAGAGTTTGAAATACTTTAAAACATATAATCCATAATTTGTGCCCTCACATACTATATACAATTATTAATCTCAGACATATTTTCAAGTGCCACTCAAAAAAAGTAATACAACTTTGACGAGAACTCGTCATTGTTCTCGTTTTTGGGGGGTCAATTGAAGTAGTTGTTTTTGCCTCTGTTTCAAAAAGTGTGTGTATTGGTAGCACCATTTTTCATTTCGAGCCATTTTTTTGAGATTTTCAAACTTCTTGGTCATAAAAAACTATAATGTTTTGTTACAGACACATTTTTTTCAATTTTTACAAAAAATACATTTAATACCTAGTTATAATGCAAAAACATATACATTTTTGAATTGTTTTAACATTTAGAAGCTAATAAGAATGAGAAATATATACATTTTGGAAGTTTTTCCTTTAAACATTTGTCTTAAATAACACATTTTTTGGGCAAATTTGCAAAAATAAAGAGAAAATAAAGACATTTCAAACAACTTTAACCTATCTTCATCTATTTTATGCGTAAAAATGATATTATTTAGCATTATTTTCCATAAAGTGATGATTCATATAAACTCAACAAAAGATATACCATACAGTTATAAATAACATATGAAAAAACATAATAGTTATTCTCAAAATAAAATCTTAAAGTCAAAACATTCCATAAATATCTTATCAAAAACTTGCCAAGTTTGGCATTTTCCTCAACGACATGAAACTAATCAAGAATATCATGCAGACAAAAATCTAAGTTTGACCATCTCCTCAACGTCATGAAACTAATCAAGAATATCATGTAGACCAAAATATTAATCGAAATTGACATTGTCTATGTAGCTTGGCTCTCTTCTTGGACCTCATTGGTTTCTGCCATTGGGTCTTCTACTTCTGTGAAATACCCAAAGTGATCATTTCCAAACATCCCTTTTAATGGTGGTTGAGGCTCTTTTGACGAGTGACTCACAAAATTCTCCTTTCTTCAAACCAACTTCTTGCATTTCATTTGGAAGAACTTTCATAGCATTAATTCTTTGCTTGATATAATTTCATTGTAGTGTATCATTGTCTATGGATATGTAATTTATTCCTTTTTGTAAGGAGCATGTTATTTTTGTACCTAATCACTACATGCATAAAAAAAGAAAATTAAAATAGCATAATGAAACGTAAATTTAAAAAATATATATAGTATGAATATCTATTAATGACATTAGTTTCATATGTAATATCAGAAATATTACGTGATCTTGAGAACAAATCTAAAACCCAATCTCCTTCTTTTGAAAATGTATCAATGAGATATTTATTCAATGCTTGTGGCTTCTGGTAGAAGTTTACAATTTCTCCTTTCAAATCTATTTCTTCATATGTCAACTTTTTAACCATGACATTATATGTCAATATTTGACTATATTTTCCTTCACTCCTTTCATTGATTAAAACAGATTCATAGGTCTCATTTTTGTCCAACATGCAAGATGTTTGCTTCCAGTATCACTCTTAAATGGATAACTGCTCGAGCTACAAATATTAGGCTTTTGCATGTAACATAATTAAATAAGAATCTGATTAACTTATAGAAAAATAAGTTTTATTTCTAATTTCAAATAATTAATAACAGACTACAATTATTTTACCAATACAGTTGCTTCCTTGAATTTGCTTTATCCTTGAAGGTTGTTAGCACTACTCCTCCTTGTACATCTAAATGGAAAACTATAAATCTCCATAGAGGTGATGTCGTGACATCGACAAATACTAAAACGACTTTATTGAATAATTGGTAAGTATAAGGCTCACAATCATAAGTAATGTTTTTAATATCATAGCCATGAGTGATGTCCGTAATTAATAGGGAGTACTCCTTATTAGGAACAATATTTTCAATTTTTGTGCAATCACCAACAATCACTTTATATTGCATAGTGTCCAACCCATTCCAAATGTTATTATCAAGGGTATCATCAAGTTTGACGTTTGCAAGGCGTCACCTTATTTGTCGTTCTATTTTGGATAGTTGAATATGAATTTTGAAAGACTCTAGTACTAAACTCTTCTTTGGAATCTTTGAGAAAAAAATTATATGTATAAGTAAAAAAAATATAAATAAATTGGCTTGCAAATAAATTAAATAGAATATATCATAAATCAACATACCTTTTTGTATGCAACAAATAAAATTCTCAATTTTTCTATGGATCTTGAGTGTCGATAGTTGCACCTGACATCATCCCAACTCTTCTCCCCCAACATTGTAACCATATCCTCTTGTATTTTCATGTCAACCTAATGTCTACACGATGTATAAATAAATTACATTTACAATAATATCTAATAATATAACATAATGAAACATACTAAACTCAAAAAATAAACTTCAAAACATAAACCAATCCACAAACTTACTTTTCAAATTCATTGCACATTTCCTCCATGGATAATTCACCTAACTTTACATGTGACAAAATTGTAGATCTAAGCGTTTCATCCTTCACACCTTTCAATGCTCTCCAAGGTGTTATAGTCATATCGTCTGGAAAATTCTTGACGCCAGGGCCTCCTTGACCGCTACTCCATGTAGCTACTTTATTTTTCTTTACCTTTTTATTTTTTATGCCAATATTATACCACATGTTAAATATATCTTCAATCAAATCCCATATTGGTCCCATTCTAAATGCTAATTTAAAATAGTTATCTACAACTCTAAATGCATCACTTCCTTTCAAATATTTCTATTTCACTTCGTCCTCTTTAATCAAGAAACCTATTTCCATACACCATTGTTTCGAGAAATCTACATCAACTTTCGATCTATCCCCACCACATATTTGTTCAAATTCATTGTGGATAAATCTGACCCTTTGAATGAATGTCGTGGACATCCTATAGTCACTATTTGTGTTATGATCCCATGCCAATAGTTTTGCTTCCACATCTGTTAAACCACTATAAATTATGCATTTGACTGTTTGAAAAATGGGGTTTTTTGGAAACTCTTGCATCAATTCTCTTCTGGCCTCTACAAAATGATTCCCCCACAAAACATAGTAGTTGTAATAAAAACACATTGATTCATAAAATGCATCTCTAACATGGACATATTTCAGGTCAACGAGAACTAGGTAGTAAACCACATGTGCATAAGGATTGAGCCTCATCAATACTTTCAAGTTATGAACATGCAAGCCATGCAGTTTCCTAATTTGATACTTTTCTTGACCTTCTGTTAGTATATAAAGTTGCTTAGCATTTAAATTGAATGTATTCCCATTGTGAACCAACTTATCCCTCCGCAATCGATCTTGAATGGAATTTTGTGATGTATTAAAAAAAACATCATCTAGATCACTACCTAGAGTGATGATTTCCAAACTATCCGCAAAAATTTCACTTTGATTTGCAGTGATAACATTGGATTCAACATCTTGTCTCCTCCTTTTACGTCTTGAAGCCAGTGTATCTAAATTAACAACTTGTTGATAAGGAATGAAAGCACCCTCATCCATATGTTTTTTAGAAGAGTGTTTCCTACTCTTACTAATGTAAGTAAAATCCTCATCAACAATAATTAGTTGATCAAGTTTAGTTGGACGAGATATTTTTTTAAATGCAACCTACTTAGGTACTTCAGTAGATTTTTGGATGTCCTTTTCTTTCTATGTTTGTACTTCTTCAGTTTGTACATTTTTCACTCATTTCTTCCTTGGTGTTTCTCCCTTCTGAAGAGTACCATTAAGGACATCTATAGGGTTTTATTCAGTGGAATAAATTCCATTTAGAATATGAGAAAGTGGCATGGAAAAATCCTGCAAAATAAAAACCTTGCTGTATTAAAACTATTACATTGACATATCATCCAAATTATTACAAATTCAAAAAGATACAAAAATATAGAAACTTACACTCTTGTGCTCAATATTGTGCACAACTCCTGCGCAAAATATAGTGAACATTTTGTCAATTTTACAGTTTGAAATATTCAAACAATATTGGATTTTGACATAGGTCTTAGCTCATTTCACTAGTGCATAAACAAAGCCTTTACTTGGCACCAAACAAATATCTCACAATAATCTTAATTAGTGATAATTGTTATTTAGATAAGAAAATGTCACACAATATAAGTGACTACTATCTAAGTTCCCTTGATATTTTTCTTTTAGAAACCAAGAATGGTCCATTTTCTCTTCCTCTGGCGCATGTTTCCATTCCCTTTCATTTTTGTCTTTTAAATCCTCGATGGACATGGCTTTGTCATGAGAAACATTATGCGATGACTCAATTGTTTTTTTCAACGACTTCATTGTTGATCTTTCTCCAGACATGTTTAATAATTATATATTTCTTGACAACATTCACCCTATAAAAGAAAACAATTTTTTTTAGTTTATCTACAAAAAACAACATAACTATATAAATAAAAAACCAAACATAATATTAAAAAAAAAATCTTAACAATAAAGAAAACAACATTTTTTAAAAATCTTTTTGAGCTCAAATAAGTCCCAACTAGCGTGCACTTTGGGCGCCCAAAGGGTGACCGGGTGAGGAGCGCAGCTCCTCCTAGCTTGTCATAGGGGCATGATACACATCCCTAAGGCCAGCAAAGAGGAGCTACACTCTTCCCTTGAGTGCCCAAAGCACGCTCCCAACAGGCGGGCATGCTTTGGGAACCCATAGGGAGCTCGAGGGAGGAGCGTACCTCCTCCCCGGTGCACTTAGAGCTACGTTGAATTCCCCTAAGGGAAACAGGGAGGATTTGTACTCCTCCCTTGGGTGCCCTTTGAGCACCCAAAGTGCATGGCCAATAGGCGTGCACGATGCATTCCCTTATGGGCATCGAGGAGGAGTTGCAATCCTCTCCTGGGCTCCCAAAGTGTGCCTCAAAATCACGCAGCCTGTTGGGGCACACTTTGGGAGCCTGAAGCGTTCCTGGGGGAGGATCGTAGCTCCTCCTTTCTACCCATAGGAGCATGTATAAATCCCCTATGGGAAGTGGGGAGGAGCTACGCTCCTCTCCTAGGGGCCCTATGGGATCCCTAATCCCCACACAGTATTCACTGAATCGCGTGCTGCATGCCCCTATGGTAAGTGTGGTGCACCCCTATGGGCAGCTGGGAAGATCAATGCTCCTCCCCTAGGCTCCCTTTTGGCACCCAAAGCATGCCTCGATAGGAGCACATGGTTCTCATAATCATGTCGACTATTTGGCGCGTGCTTTGGGTGCCCAAAGGGTGCTTGGGGAAGGAGCGCAACTCCTCCCTAGGGTGCCAACCTGTTGGGAACGCAAAGGGTGCTTGGGGGAGGAGCCTCCTCCTTGCTTCCCAAATGGGTGTGCTGCACACCCCTATGGGTAGTGGGGAAGAGTTGCCCTCCTCCCTCGGTCGCTGTTTTGGCACCCAAAGCGTGCCGTCCTGTTGGGTGCACACTTTGGGAACCTAAAGAGCCCATTGAAGCCCAACCCAAAAAGAAAAAAAAACGTAAACTTTGGGCACTCGCCCAAGGCCAAGCCCAAAAATAAAAAATAAAGAAAATAAAGAAAGTAAAAAGTAAAAAAAATTACATTAAATTTAACCACATTACATCCAAAGGGCACGTGAAGTAAAAAAAAAAAAACATTAAATTTTACCCTTCTACATCCAAAGGGCACGCAAAGTAAAAAAAAAAACATTAAATTTAACCCTTTTGCATCCAAATGGCACACCAATCCAAAAGAAAAAAAATACATTGCACAAAAATGTAAATTAAACTATCCTTGAAAATCTCCTCGGTGGTCTTTAAAATCCTTGTAGATTTATGCAATGTTTGTAATCGTTGTTTGGCAAGAGGTGACTGTAGAAACCGAATCATATTTATATTGCATATATTAAGTTTAATTAATCTCTACATGAATGTGGGATTAAAAAAGAAGAATGATAAAAGAAAAAAATTACCAAGATAAAAGAAAATAGACAAATTTATTATAAGAAAACTAACCTGCAAAGCACTATTGAATTGGTCCAAATTCAAATGTGAAAAAAATAAAATGTGAATAGTAATTCGCTTATGCATTATTACTAAATTTAAATAGGATGGGAGTAAATGAAATTTTACTTGTGTTATGAGTGTGGGATAAAAAAATTAATGTAGATAGCCAATATATTATTAAAAAATTTATAGAGCATAGTTTACATGTGATTTAATTAATATTGTTACAAACTTTTTTATATGAAATATGATATTACCGTCATTAATTGTATTAATGCATTAGAAATGTGTTATTTTTTTTGTAGCAAATTTTTGGAGGGAAATTTTGGAGGGAATGTTTTGGAGGGAAAAATTAGTTCTTATAATTATATGATTATAGGAGGTTGATAGTTTCACCATTCTACTTCTTGTGTGAGGAGAGTGGGAGTTGCACCATTATATTTTTTAGTGAAAAGTCATGGACTCATATGGAATTATCTCAATTTCTAAAAATGGTGGAAATTTTCCTTCGAGTGAGGATTTGAGAGGCAGCGATGATGATTTTCCTCCTAGCAAAGATATTAATGTCAATAACGATGATGATGAATACCATCCTCTAGGTGGATATTTTAAATGCATTGAGAAAGATGATGATAATTTTCCTCCAAGCAAGGGTTTTTCAAGGCACCAACAATGATTTTCCTTCTGGCCAAGATTTCCTTCCAAGCGAGGATTTTCAAGGCACTAAAGTTGAATTTCCTCCAAGGGAGGATTTTGATGGGACCGATGATGATTTTGGTGAGGATGAGGGAACCAACAATAGTGTATCTATCTTTCCTCGAAGTGAGAATTTTATTGGCATTGTTGATGATTTTCCTCCAAGTGACGATTTCAATGGGACTGATAATGTTTCTCTTGGAAGCAAAGGATTTTCATGGCACTGATGATGATTTTCCTCCAAGCAAGGATTTTAATAGGACAGATGATGATTTTGGTGAGGATGAAGGCACCAATAATTGTGAATATGATTTTTCTCCAAGTGAGGATTTTGATGGCATTGATGATGATTTTACTACTAGCTAGGATTTTGATGGGGTAGATGATAATTTTGGTGGGGATGAAGGCAACAATAATGGTGATGATGATTTTCCTCCAAGTGAGGACTTTGAAAGAACCGATGATTATTTTCCTCCAAGCGAGGATTTTAATGGGACATGTGATAATTTTGGTGAGGATGTAGGAAATAATAATGGTGAAGACAACTTTCCTCCATGCAATGATTTTGATGCCACCAATGATTATTTTCCTCAAAGCAAGGATTTTAAAGACACAGATGATGATTTTGGTGAGGATGAACCTTTTTGTCACGTCCCCGTCCCTCAACCGGCGAAGAGGACGCGACCAACACAACAACACAGCCGGGTAAGATGTCCAATGAACATAAACAGACATCAAATGCTGAAATTGAAACTTACAAGCAAACACCGATGCAAACTCTTCAATCCAACAGCGGAAGCAACACAAACACATTTCCAGCATTCATCATGTTCATCATTTCACATAATGCAGTATATAAATTGCAGAGGAGAAGTAAAAGCAGCACTTATCTGTTAATGAAGAATACCGCAACCAGCTACGTCGCTGCAACGTTCCACCCAACCATAGGCCAGCTTGCTCATCAATCTCTCAGCAATGCTGCCACCCCCGAGCTGGGCATGATTCCTCCGGAATAAGGGTCAATTGCAGGCTTATACATAGCCAAGGGAACATAAGCAACAAAACAACACAGCTGGGTTTCACAGGCTTTCAACAACCAAGCCAAGCCAGCACAGTCCAAAGACTATCCATTGCACTCAGGAAACCAAACAACTTCATTCACTGCCCTGTGAAGAAGCAAAACGACCGGTGACAGTCCCAAACAATGGATGACCACAGCTCATGTCTCATGGATGACACGGAGTTGTTCTTGGCCCTGACGTGGCCAAAACAACTCAACCACTACATCCCAAACCAGGGAAACAACAGCCCCGAATCTATCAGTGAGCACAATCTACAGCAGGGAAAAACGACCCAATTAATCTGTGCGTGGGTAAACAATCCGACCCAGCAAGGAAAAGAACAGACAATGGAGGCCCTGCGTGAAGAAAAATGGCTCCATTCTTGCCCGTGGATGCACCACTAACAGGAAGGATGCAAATTTGCAGTTCGTGGGTGCTCAGCAACTCGTGGGGAGAGGAAGAAAACCTGCGTGAGACCCAAAAACGCCCAGAGCCCCTGCATGAGAAGCCAACAGACCAAAATCGTGGTAGAGTGAACTGACCAAGGATGAGTGCGTGAGGGAGAAGAATGGGCAGATGTGGGTGGAGTGAGCAAGTGGGTAAGGCTGACAGCCTGCCACATCCAACACCACTTCAGCAATAACTCCCCCATCCACCAGCTGAAGCATTAAAGAGGTTGGGAGAGGTTGGATGAGACAAAAGGGTGACAAATAACAAAGGTAGAAAACCACAAGGTAATAAAACATGGGTTTTTCCCCATAAACCAAGGTTTGACATCCCCCACCCCTTATCCTTCGGAATCCATGCCCTTTTCATCCAACGTTGCACTGCCGTAGCTGGTTGTGGTTTTAGTTTTATTTGATGTGCGGTTTTACATGATGCCACATTAAAATGTGCCGGATAGCACTACATTCCATCGGCAATTATCCCCATTGCCGAAACATACACAACCAAATCGATGGTGGGGCTTTTTCCTTGAGCTCCTCACCACGATTAATTATAATATATACATCATGCAAACGGGGTCGAAACCGGGGACATGATATTACCCTCCCCCTTGGAATAACACCGTCCTCGGTTTTCCATTACATATATACAATACATATACAGTTGCACATCAAAATTTCAAAATTGCAGATCTATACCACGTTCAATCATCTACTTTGAACGTTCAAGACCAAGCCTTTCGGCTTCCATGGACTTTTCCTGCTGGTTCTCAGCTTCTTGCTGATCCCGAAGTTTAGGGACTTTACGGCTATCACCTTCATTATGTTCCCACATTGGACAGTCCCGGCGTAGATGATGTCCTCCGCATCTCCAGCATCTCACTGGCTGCTTCATCTTTACCTGCTCAATTTCCTTTGAGTCTTCATGCCTGGACCGTTTCTTATCGGGTCGCTTGGACGAATGTCCCATTGCTGATCTACCTTCCTTTCCTTTGCCGATTGCTCCCAGAAGGCTTTTCACCTCTCTTTGCAAACCCATAGAGTCTTGCAAAATTTGGTGGTTCATTTCACTCTGCCTTTTCTGTATCTTGAGCATCTCCCCAAGATTCTCTTGGGTATTGGAAATCACTTGAAGGAGACTTCCAGCCAAGTCCAACAACTTTTGATCTGCTGCCATAATCAA
>LPNX010781950.1:0-18158 GCA_001517045.1 Pseudotsuga menziesii
TGGCATCTAGGGAGAGTCTTCAACCTCTGTCCTCTATTTTTTCTAGATCTGAACCATTCAAACCAGTGGAACACCTTGCTGTCCAGAGGAGGTGAAATATTCCAGCTAATAGAATACATCCTTGAAACCCAATTTAGGATGTCTACTTTATTCCAAATCCTCCAAAGTGCATATCTGCTTTTTCTGAAAAGCTGCCTTGTTTTATTCTAATTTAAGGCAAAAGGAAAAGCTAGACTATGTGTAGTTGACTTGTTTTTTTTCCACATCATCCTCCCTCCTTTTCTCCAAATAAAAGCATGTATGAGTTTTCTTTCCATCCCTCTTTATCTTTCCCACTTGACTTAGCAAATTCGTGGGCATCTTCATAGATTTGGAAACTGTTTTATGCACCTATGGGGGATTTGACTAGATTTAGTAAGCCTACATTTTGACTATTTTGAATGGCATATTTATGAATTAGATTCTCTCATGTAATGACATATTGAAGAATCCTATTACTTCACAAGGTTGTCTATTGTACACTTACTCAATACAGATTAGTGCTATGCTTCAATTTCAGTCTCCTTTGGTGTTAATTTTGCATGTTTGATTAGCAATTTTGTGTGTAATTTTTTTATCTCTTGGGTTTAATTTTCACAAAAATCACTCATAGGTTTCTCCCCAAGTTGCGATGAGGTATATTGTATGAATTACCAACATGGATCCACATTTGTATGGTCGTTTCTGTGCTCAAATTTGTGTTCATTTGACCTAGATTTGCGGTGTATGTCTGGAAGCTATGTCCCAAGTTTGAGTCCTCTATCACATGGATCTACTATGTATTCTAGTAGCCATGTTTGTTAATATCTCTCATGGTTTTTCCTTGTATTGGTATGTAGCCATGATAAGGACACATTTGATCATGAGTCAAAACTATTGATGTATTGCAGATGTCTAGTTGATGATGATTTTCGATCAAGCTAATTCTTGCCTCGAAGTGATAATTTTCTCTTTAAAATCTCTTGCCTATTGTATCCCTCTAGAATCATGCTTTGGGGGGTATTCTATTACACATAAATCTCATCATCATCATGTGATGAGGTCCCAAACATCAGTATTTTCCCTAAATCCCAAGTTTTAAAGTGAAAATGCTGGCCCAAACTTCAATCTTGCATATGAAAATCCAGCACCACTTATACCCTTAATTCAAGGAGTGTTACCTTCTTTAGTAATGCCTATTTATGCCAGAAATTGTTTCCAGACTACAAAGAAACAATCCAACACAATCTCAAATATTCAGTCAAACAAAACTAGGTTTTTAGGGTTTTTGAAAGGTTTTTCTGGTTGTGAAGTTTGGTGACAAGAGGGAATACATTCATAACCCAAATAGGGACTAAATCACAGCTAAAGAAGAACTGAGATGCATAATATAATAACAATGTATCCAACAGAACATAACATTGAATTTCATCCACAACAGGCAAGCACTACAAGCATAAAAACCATAAACCAGAAATGAAATTACCAATTGTGTAGCTAAACAAGCTAAAAATGAAGCCAAAGAACAGACTGAAGGGTAAAATGGAGCATATATTTGATAATCATTTCATCAAATACACATGAGATTCAAGTACTTATATTATCAACAAGTCAAGAGACCTCCTCTAGCCATCCAAAAGTTGAACCTTTTCTTCCATTTGTGACCTTCCTAAATACTTGTCTTTCAAAATTCAGTTAGAGTCTAAACCCTAATTGTTTTTATCCTACTCATCGATAGGATATTGTCAAAATAGAAATTACAAAAATAAAATATTATTCCAAAACATAACAAGTAACTAATTTTGCTAACAATGTTCATAGATCTTTAGCAGCTTCTGCTAACAGAGCTATCCCCTCTAAGGCTTGGGCCTTTCTCCTAGCTTTCTGCTGCTCAATTTCCATCTTTGTCAGTCTTCTTGTAAGCTCTTCATTATGTTGCTGTAGGATTCTGACAGTCTGTTTTAATCCTGCAAATTGTACCTCTGTACTTCTTTTCCTTTTTAATGCCTCTTTGGAAATTGCAATGAGTTCTTGGTAGTGATCATTCACATCTTCTAGGTCTTCCCTGAGTCTTTTATTAGCTGTAATCAAACCATCATTTGTTTCTTGCATATACTCTATTTGATGTTTATATTGCTTGATGGCTCTTTGCAAATGTTTTTTCTCTGAGTCAAATGCCTTGCTTCCTGTTGTACTTTGTAGCTCATTAGGCAGCCATGGGATGTTCAGCTTTCTGAATATTTCCTCATCCTCAGGAAGCAGCTCTGTGGAAGTATCATGAACACTTGGATTTTCTTGATTATCTGTTTCAGCAGGAGCATTTTAATCCATCAACAGCTTGTTTTCTGAATAAGAAATCTCAGTTTCATCTTTTTGTTGTTCCTTCAACAGTTTACCTCGTATTTCCAAAAACACAGCAGATAATTTAGTCTCAGTGAGGCTAGATTCTTCTTCTGTCTTTAATGTTTTTTTCCCTTTGTTGTCACCCTTGCTAGACTCGATCTTTTCATCTAAGGAAGAAGTATCAATCATGGTTATCCCTTCTGTATTCAACTTAGGGTTTAATAATTTCTTCATGTTTAGCCTCAATTTCTTTTTGGGTCTGGATTTGGGTCTCCATCCTAGAGCAAGCTATCCTACCATCCTTAAACTTTTTCCTTGATGAATGACAGAAGCAATTTCCTTAACTTTTATCTTATTTTTCTTTGATATTGTTGTCCTATCCTCCTGACTGTAGAACTCCTTTTGTGTGCCAACCCTACTTTTATTACTGACATTCAACTCATCCCCTTCCAACAAGTATGCTTCATCTTTAGATAAGACTGTGATGGGACTTTGCTGTTGGAACTTAGTATTTTCTTCATGTTTTGAAATCTTCTCTGTAAGTGTAATATATTCATCCACGAATTTTTTTGCTGGTATTTCATTCTGGACAGGCTGAGTTTCCTTGTGAATAAATAGCAAATTTTTGTTCTCACTGTCAACTAGAGGCTGCTGAGATTCACAATCTCCTTTTGAAGGTTCTGCCACTTCCTCTAATTTGACACATTATTCTTCTTTAGCCTTCACTTTTTGTCTTAATTTTCTAATTAGGGTTTGTCCCTTATCAACCTACTTTATAGTAGGCTGTCCTTCCTGGTTATTTTAGAACCCATACCAAAATAGAAAGTAGTCCCAAGTCTTTCCTTCTTTTTGCAGAACACTGCTGATAATAAGCTTGATCAATCCATGGTGAAAGATAGACTGTGCAGTGTGATCCTGATGTTTTTTTATCCTGCTAGACATTTTCTGCAAGCTTTTTAACAGGAAGAAAGGCAGGTTCATCCTCGATTCACCACTAAGTTGTTGAAGGAACCCAAAATGATACTTGAAGACAAAAGCATACCTTCCTTCACATGTAATGTAGCTTTGTAGAACCTTGATAGGCTCTACCCATTCAGCTCTGAAATTATGGATGGGCACTCCCTTGCCCCAATCTAGAACAATGCCAAGCAATAGATATCTTTGGGCATTGAAAGTAAATGGCACCTTTTTGAACCAAAGTTCTCCTTCATTCTTGACCCCTGTTGCTTCAGCCACCAAATCTATGGTTAATTTGAACTTCAGAGTATCAAATGATACTATATATTTGTTATAACATTGAGCAAATTTGTGAGAGACTTTAGTATTATATCCATCAATATTTTTAAAGAAGTTCAACAATCCAGCATTCTAAAAGAGTTCAACACACCCTAGAAATTTGTCTATCCAATTTAGGTCAGTGGGCTCAGCCCTGTTGGTCTTCCCACTCTTCTTCATCTGCTCTCCCAAGGCTTAATGATGCTTCTGTGTGATTTTCAGAACCTGTCAATGACTTCACAGCCTATTTTCCTCAAGTTTTCACATTTTTGGCAATCAATTCTTCCTTGAACTCTCCTTGGTTGATTGTCCTTGATTCTATACAGTCTATTCTATTATCAATTTAGGGAATGTTTTGTGCCAAACTTGGATAATTTAGGTCAAACATAGCACCAAAGGTCTTTAACAGGTCTGTTGCTGAACTTTACTAACATCAAATGCTGCTTACTTAGACCTTTTTGGACTGATATCTCACCGTTGAGATTTTGTTGAATACACGAATTTACGTTTTCCTTTAACAATTTAACGTTATAAGGCTTAATAGAAAAAAACCCAAATTAACAGTCCATGACCAAGGTCACGTAGGATACCTCACTCCCAGCTTTCTGCAGGTGTTAAAAATTTATTCTTGGACTAGCTGAATGTTGAATTGAATGCTCCAGGTGTCTTCAAGTCTTCAGCTCACCTCCAATTGTCACGCGGCGAAACCCTAATTTCCTTCTTCAACTGCCAATTCTGATTCTTCAGCAATGTGTCTTCATTCCAGTGTCTCCACCAGCTTCGTAATTCTTAATTCGAGAACCTCTTTCTCATCAATCTTGCCTCATTCCACTGTCTGTCATGATTTTCCATGCCTTTACTTCTAACTGCCATGATCTCCCTCACATCATAGCCAACACTTGTTTACATGATTGCCCTGATGAAACACGTATCAAAACTACTTATTCATGTGATTAGTCATCCCAAAAATGAAATCATTGGAAAATTCGGCGCAAAAATAGCAAATTTAGCACCCGCGACTTTCTTGTAGTGCACCAGTGTATTATTTTTATTGTTGCGCTACAAGAAAGTTCAAAAGTCAAATTTTGTGTTATTTGACCACAAATTCAACTTTAACATAGGTTTATATGACTAAACCTTGATATTAGTGCTTATTCATGAAACTATTAATCAACATATACCCTATAGAACCCTTCAGTACATAAGAAAAACAAAAATAATGAAAAACAAATGGCATAAACTCAGAATTTCACTCTAAACCAAAATTTCCTAGGAGTAAGCAAATGAGCAAGCTTCAAAAACAAAATCACAAGAAAAATATAAGACTGAAGAAAACAAATTCATGAATTAACACTGCCTATAGTCTCTTGATAGTAGGCAATGCCACTGCCTTCTCCTCTTGTTCAAGGTTCGGTTATGTCCTGTCACCACTCTCTCATAGTGGAGAAGAATCAGTGCCCTTAGTAAAAAGTTAAAAATAGAGGCTTCCACAAAGTTGCTCGAAGGAAGACTTCGTGGCACCCTTATCCCTACACTTGAGGACCACTTGGAATCGAGATCCATCCTTTTGGGATCTCCTATCCACTTCACCCACCATTTACTCAACCATCCCTATCCTCCCAAGGCCTATAAAAGCAGGATCATACCTCATGGTTGAGAGAGAGAAAAGTTATGTTGTTGCATTGATATTTTGGCCAAATCAATAGGGTGAGCATAGAAGGAGCAAGTTGGATATTTTAGGGACAAAGCATTGCCATGTGAAGGAACATATCAACACTAAGGTAAAGTTTGTAAAATTCATGTTCCTCTTTAATGCAGAGTTGGTTCCTTTCCCATAAAATATGTTATGTTATAATCATGTATTTTATTGTTGGATTTATTATTCACTGACATAGAATAATGGATTATATTCTGGTGCTTTTTTATCTTATTTGTTTGTTTCATGTGATTGTGCAGGTACGACCGTGAAGAGCCATCACCATAGGAAACAACTACATCACTCCATCAAAGGGACTCATTCCATATCTCCACAACTTCTAGGGAAAGTACTCCAACTCTGTTGTAACTCATTTGTTCTAGATCTGAACCATTTAGACTAGAGGAACAACTCTCATCCGCATGAGGTGCATTTTTCCTAGCAACAAATTTTGTGACGTCCAAGGTCCTTTAGATTTCAATATGCACCTTGGACGTGAATATGTTTATTCCACGAAAGATGTAGTGTCCACACTCTTTAGAGTGATGCATTTTCCCCATGACTAGAATATTGTGACCATTGATCAGCTTTCCTTTATTACACCCATCCATCGCATCATTCCTAGTCATCAGACTTCCCTAAATGTTTCACATGTTCTTTTGATTCCTTCTTTTTCTTCTAATTAGCTTCTTCCCATCATAGGTAAAATGGGGGGCATGGCTCCAACTTTTGGACATCATACTTGAGTTAAGTCATTGGCTTCTTATGTAAGGGGGAAACCTACCAACCTCTGCATATTAGGTTGGGTAAGAGTAGGTTTATGAGCATTGTTCCCATTCTGTGTCAAGGTCGTTAAAAAATGAAACAGATGTCTGAGAGCATAGTTATTTTTCTATGTCAAGCTCGTTAAAAAATGAGACAGATGTCTAAGAGCATAGTTATTTTTCTCTTTCAAACTCGTTAAACAATGAAACAGATTTCTCAGAGCATAGTTCTTTTTCTATGTCAAGCTCGTTAAAAAATGAAACAGGTTTGAGAGCATAGTTCTTTTTATGTGTCAATCTCGTTAAAAAATGAAACAGACATTGTGAGCGTAGTTCTTTTTCTGTGTCAAGCTCGTTAAAAAATGAAACAGCCTTGTGAGCATAGTTCTTGTTCTATGTCAAGCTCGTTAAAAAAGTAAACAGGCATGTGAGCATTATTCTTTTTATGTGTCAAACACGTTAAAAAATGAAATGAATATCCTGAAGCTTAGTTATTTTATGTTTCAAGCTTGCGTAAAAATGAAACAGGTCCCCACAAGCATAGTTATTTTATGTTTCAAGCTTGTGTAAAAATGAAACAGTTTACCTTGAGCAATGTTTATTTTTTGTTTCAAGCTCATTAAAAAATAAAACCAACCTTGAGCACAGTTTCCTTTTTTGTGTCAAGCTCGTTAAAAAATGAAACGGATCCTTCCATTGTGTCAAGACTCAGTTTTTGAACATTCTTTTCACCTGCCTATATAACTTGATCCTCTTTCTTCATATGTTTTTGGTGAACCTTTTCCTGGTAGTAACCATGAATTTAGTTGGATGACGAATAGAGTAGGCAGACAAAATGAAGCCAACTTACATTATGTTGGATTTATTCTACTTGACAGTTATACTGGGGGCAAGTACCAACCACCAAACATCATGTTGGGAAATAACCTTCAATGGGAGTCATTTTGAGCATAGTTTACTTCTGTTTTCAAGCTCGTTAAAAAATGAAACCACTCAAGCATAGCTTACCTTTTGGTTTCAAACTTGCATAAGAATGAAACCATTCCTGAGCATAGTTATTGTTCTATGTCAAGTTCATTAAAAAACAAAATAGGTTGTTTCAAGCAAAGTTTACCTTTTGTTTTCAAGATTGCCTAAAAATGAAACCATGTTTTAAGCAAAGTTTACCTTTTGGTTTCAAGCTTGCATAAAAATGAAACCATGCTTTGAGTATAGTTTATTCTCTGTTACAAGCTTGTTAAAAAATGTAGCAGATACCATAAGTATCCTTTCAACTGATCTTCGAGCTCGTTAAAAATAGTAAGATGAAGCAAGCCACATTAGAGCAACAAATTGCAAAACTTCCGACCCAATTACAATGAATCACCGATTTGCAACAGATGCCATACTGTCTTGGCATATGCGTATCTTTAAAAGTATCTATCGCTATAGTTCTTACAATAGTTTTTGTCATAGTGTTTATCGTGATAATTGTAGATACTACTAAAACGTTACCATAACTTGATTAAAAAAGAAAACTTTGGTAGTCGTCATAACATTAACATCAAGAAATGGATCACGTTAAAGGTGTGTGGGTATTTGTATGATGAGGATTTTGTTGGGTTAATTGAAGAAGGAAGCTTTATGTGGAGAAACTAGAAGGGCGTTCCTTGCTATCATAGCCATGTAACTTTTTTATTGAGAGATGCCAAGATTTGTTTAGTACCTTGTCTAGGATAGCTATGTATGTTTTTAATCTCTTTTTCATTGGATAGCTATGTAGGTTTTTAATCTCTTTTTCAAGTTGTCTCGGTTATGAAATCTACTCTTTTTTCAAGTTGTCTCGGTTATGAAATCTACTCTTTTTTCAAGTTGTCTTGGTTATGTAAGGCTATTGATGAGCTGCTTTTGAGTATTTCTTTTAGATTTTGAGATTAAAAAAATTAGAATGTTTTTTAATCTTTTAATATAAAAATTATGTTTTACAATATCATATAACTAGTAATATTTTTTAGGGTTTAGGGTTTAGGGTTTTTTAATGTTTTTTTTGTTTTTCTTTAACAGAATTCATTAGGGTTTTTGATGGCTCTGGTTTTCACCTGGCTAACATCGCTTCTTGGGAAACCACACCCACATGATACCTGTCGCCTTTGGATGGTCTAGCCCTGTTTCCCTGACTCATGGTTTGTTGGCTCGACTCTCATCCCGGGACTGTCATACTCATAACCTATTTTCCCTGTTCTCCTTAGGTTTTTGGGTTCTTCTTGGCCTTTTCCATTGCACTAATGGTGACTATTTGGATTCCCTCCCCTTACCAAGGGGACTAGTACCAACCAAATAAAAAAAGTGGGAAGGTTTTCACTATTTGCAGTCACCTCTGTGTGCATGGTTTTGTGGGTAGCTGTCTATGCTTCATTTTTTTCGTCACCTGCTCTATCACCATTGCATGGTTTTCTACGTTGTTTGTGCTCGTGATTCTCTTTTTCCCTATCCACATGTGCAGGGTTGACTTCTGATAACCCCTATTTTCTCTCAACCTACTAGGGTTTGTTATTCACCCCGGGGTTGCCTGTCGGTCTCCCATTCCCGCTCCATTTTTCACATTCTCGTTATGGTCTTCCATACTTCTCTCTAGTTTTATTTTGGGGTTCTTGTCACACTAATTGTATCATTGACCAGATTGATCTTTACTAGGGTTTATGTGTTTACCCTTAACTAAGGTTTTGTATTAGTCTGGTCTGCACAGTATGGTTTCTAGTTTTTGTGGGTCTTGACTGGTCTGATTGGTTTGTTATCTGGGTCCTTTGGTGGTTTCCACCTTGGTTCATTTCTGGCTTGGGGTTTCTGAGATTATATTGGGAATCCTCTCCGTCTCTTTTCACCAGTGTGTGGTTTGTGGTGGTGGGTGGTGGACTATCGTTGTATCACGCTTGGGGTTGACTTGGTACATGCCCATATGGCGGACTATGGTGCCTCCACTCAATATCGTCGTAAGAGACATACAAAGAATATCAAGACCCTCGATGGTCGGTTTCACTTTGTCCTCAGCCATGATATATTTATCGACCGGGTGACATCTTTTTGCTCTTGTGCATTGGTGGGGCATCTCGAATACTGTCGTTTGGGTAAAAAGGCTTGGATTGACTGGGCATCTAAAGTCTAGAAGCCGCTCCTGACTTATAATCCTACTATCAGTCTGATTTCGAATGGCTAGATTTTTTTTGTATTTTTGGAGGCTGCTCATGCCACCCTCATTCTGGATTAGATTTGGCATATTGGATCTGGGTCGCTGGTTCTTGGGCATTGGCATTCAGACTTTGACCCTCTTAGGGAAAGGGTTACCAAGTGCCATCTTTGGGTGTTGCTTCCTCATTTTCCCTTTCCTTTGTGGAATTTGAATATCATTGAAGGCATCACCAACACTATTGGTAGGTTTGTTGTTGTTGACGAGGACTTCCACCTATCATTTGACAAGAGAGTGGCCCGAGTTTTAGTAGAGATGGATATCTCTCTTGGTTTACCTACAGAGGTGGAGATCCTTTGTAAGTAACACCTCCTGGTACAACAACTCAACTATCTTCATGTTCCTTTTCATTGTAGTAGATGCCATGACACTAGTCATCTCCGACATACCTACCCTTCCCTTATGGATGTAAATACTGGCGACAGATTGGAAGGTTCACTTGTGAATAGAGCACTTCCTTCTTCCTATCCGCTGGAGCATTTTAAAAAATATATTTATTCTCAGTCGCTATCACTCTTTGATGATGTCTCAAATACTATGCTTGAAGCTATAGATGTTTTGGAGAAGGTCCCCATTACTCCTTGTCCCCCTATCCTGGCTCTGTTGGTGACTTCCGCATAGGTTCTCCTCTGATGGTCCCTCTATAGCTGACTCTCAGGACCTCTCTCTTAGTTCCCCATCACTTTCCACTTTGAACCCATTGTTGTCATTATCAAACTGCCCTGTTATTGCCGCTATGGAGTCTTCTCCATTAGTCTCCTCACACAAACATTCATCTGTTGGCTCTCTTGTTCTCCGTTCACTTCCCATTGCCACACTTAACCCTATGTTGCCTCCCCTTTCTTCTAATATGGACTTTCCTCCACTTCCTTTTACCATCCCCTCTCCCCCTCATACATCTTCACCATACAGTCCACTATCCTCCCCATCCTTCTCAGACCCTTTCCTTCATAAGTCACTGTTGATTTTTACTGCTACTACTCCCTCCTCGCCATCCACACTCCACCTTAATTCCATCAGATTCGAAAATGTGATTGTAAGGAAAAAAAAGACAAGAAGGGCCAGATGGGGGAACTTACTTCTTCTTCTCCACTCTATATCCCACTATCTATTCACATCAAAGATGCTGCTAGAGGTTTTTCTCCCCGGGGACTTATAAAAACTCCCCCCCACCCACATGTTCCTTAATGCTGATTCTTTTCCTGAATGTTAGACGTCTGGGAGGAAAGACCAAATAGTGTAGCCTTCATTCACTTTTCCTCTTTGTTCGTCCGGACATGATTCTCCTTCAAGAGACTATGTGCATCTCCTTCCCTGCTCTTCATGCTTTCTCCAAGCTCCTTCCCATCTGGGAATTCTGTGCAATTAGTGCATCCAATATCTCTGGGGGGTTATTAACTTCTTGGGACCCTCATAGGGTCAGATGTCGTGCTTTTTATACTGTGGCAAGTTTACTTGTGAAGGTTGTTTTTTGTGTTTTGCATACCCCATTATACATCCTCAACTACTATGGCCCTTATCAAGACAGGGATATTTTCTGGGATAAATTCCTCAGGGGGGGGCTTCTTAACTCACCTAACCTGATCCTAGGTGGAGACCTTAACTTAACCATGAATGCTTCGGATACCTAGGGCAAGCAGGTTGTCATTGAACCTTTGTCATCACATTTCAAGCATCTATTTGCTTCTGTGGGACTAACTGACATTGCTCCTCCCAATTCTGGTCCTACTTGGAGGAATGGCTGAGTTGGTGATGATGGGATTAGTAAAAGACTTGACAGGTTCCTAGTGGCCTCTTCATTAATCCCTATACTCCTCCTCCACCGTGTGTGGACTCTACATTCTGATATATCTGATCACTATCCTATTTGCTTCGAATGGAATAAACCACTTGGGTCATGTAACTACCCTTTTAAATTCAATCAATCTTGGCTTAAGGATTAGGATTTTATACCCTGGGTTATTGATAGGTGGCCTAGGATGTCCCCTACTACTTCAGGTTCTGATTTGGATCTCCTTACCCAAAAGCTATGTCTTCTCAAGGATGATGTAAAGGTTTGGATCAAACAAAAAGGCTCTTGTATGGAGTCTGAGTCTCACAGGATGGATGAGGAAATCAGTAATCTTCTCTCTAATTCCTCTTATGGAATTATCACACATGAGGAACAGTTGTCATTATCTCAGCTCAGATCTGAAAGAAGGAAAATATTGGAACACTATCTTTTGACTTGGAAACTCAAAAGTCGTACTAAGTGGGATCTATATGGAGATTTTAATACTAAATACTTCCATGCCTTGGCATCTGGTAGGAGGAATCATAATTCTATCTGGTCCCTTTTGGATGATATGGGTCATTCCATTGAAGATGATGCTGCACTTAAGAATTTGGGCCAGTGTCATTTTGCCAATATAATTAAAGATGCCGATCAGACTTGCTTAATGGAATAGATTAGGGTCGTTCTTCTCTACCCTAACATGATCCCACAGGTTGATGCTCTTTGTCTTACCCAACCTGTTACTATGATTGAAATCAAGAGAGCCTTACACTCTTTCAATAAAGATAGGAGCCTGGGCCCCGATGGCTGGCATGTTGAGTTTTATTTACACTTCTTGGACTTATTGGGAGATGAATTACAGTCAGCTGTGGACTACTCTAAGGTTTCAGGATATATCCCTCCCTCCCTTAACTCTACCTTTCTTGCATTAATTCCAAAGAAGGATAATCATATAACCTTTGCAGACTTTAGGCCAATATCCTTATGCAATTTATTATACAAATTGATTTCAAAGGTGATTGCTAAGGCTGAAGCCTTTCTTGGACTCCCATATTTCAATTGAACAATATGGTTTTTTGAAAGATCAACAGATTGTGGAACCTATTGGTATTGTACAAGAAGCTCTCCACTCAGTGAAAACCAAAAATACTTGTGCTCTCATCCTCAAACTGGATTTGGTTAAGTATTTTGATCATGTTAATTGGTCTTTTATCAGACTCATCCTCATTCAGATTGGGTTCCTCTTCTGGTTTTTAATTGGATAATGGCTTTCCTTACATCTACTACCTTTGCAGTACTTTTCAATGGAACACCTTCGAAGTTCTTCACAGCAACTAGGGGCATCAGAAAGGGTTGCCCCCTATCCCCCCTTCTCTTTATGCTAGTTATTGAAGGGCTCAACATTTTGATTGCTGATGCAAGAGACCATGGTATCATTAAAGGTATCAAAATGATCTTCTCTTGCTCTTACACATCTCCTCTTTGTAGATGATGTGATCCTACTTGGCACAGGTACCTTGTCTGAGTGGATGGATTTTGATGTTATTCTGGGAAATTTCTGCAAAGCTTCAGGGATGTGTATCAGTAAGGATAAATCTTGTTTTCTTCATAATAATGTGGATGTTGATATTCACACAGATATTGCCAAAGCCCTGCCATATAAAATGGAGCCTTTAACTATAGGTTTTAATTACCTTGGCTATTATCTCAATCCTCTGGGGTATAAGGTAAGTGACTGGCACTGGCTGATTCAGAAATTTGAATGCAAAATTTCTCACTAGGCACATAAACTCCTCTCTCTTGGAGGTCGTCTGACCCTTGTTCAAGCTGTACTATCTAGTATTCCGGTCTGTTGGTTAGGCCTTGCTCCAATACTGGTCTCTATACTAAATAAACTCAAAATTACAGAATTCAATTTTTTATGGGGCTCCTCGGCAATAAACACCGTTACCATCTAGTCAACTAGAAGACTCTTGCCTAGCCGAAAGAGTATGGGGGTTGGGGTATAAAGAATATTTTTTGGTTCAGCATTGCTCTTATATTAAAAAATATTTGGTCAGTGATTTGGAATGAGGGTTTATGGTATCGTGTCATTCTTAGTAAATACTTGAAAAAATAGTCTGTTGTGTCATGGCTCAGAGGTAAGCATTTTAGCATTTGTGGTGTATCTATTTTCTGGAGAGGGTTCTTACAAACCCTTCCATGGCTTGGTATATGTCTAGCATGGCAAGTGGGTAATGGTGAACAAGTGCAAATTGGAATTGATCCTATTATCAGAATTCCTGATGATTTAAGTTGGCCTGTTGGGTTTCTTGAATTTCTGGAAGACTTGGACAGTGTCACTCTCTCACAAGCCCGTAACATCCTTTCGAGATCTCAGTACTGGTACTCGACCGAGGATATCTATGTATCTGGGGAATGGAAATTAGCATGGGACTCATTTACTCGAAACTTGGAGATTGGTGGTATTCACCTTCATTCACAGTTTGATTCCCTAATGTGGGCTTATAATAAGTTTGATGGATTAGTTTTAGCAAAACTATTATATGAGAATATTGTAGCTAATTTATCTCCCTCGGCAGGATATAGAGTTCTTAGACATATATGGTCAGGAACTCTTCCCAGAAAAATCTGCTATTTTGTATGGTTGGCATTGAGGAACAAACTTCTCACTTGGGATAATCTCCAGAAGAGAGGATGGATAGGACCTGTGATATGTGCCCTATGTAGCAAGGATATTGACAGTGTCCAGCATTTATTTTTTCATTTCCCTGTTTGGAGGAATCCGATCTCTTGCCTAATGGAACATTACCATTTCACTCTCGCCTTCCAATCTGAGGATCTCTGCTCTTTCTTGGATAAGTGGGCTGATTGTTTCTCTATCCACTCAGCATTATGTTATCTCCCTTACCTCGCTATGTGGACTATTTGGAAAGTGAGAAACTCTTATATATTTGAAGGGAAAAAAATTCCTGTCATCAGCCTTCTTCATCAAATTTCTTATCTTTCACAAATGTACTACCCATCAGTCATTAAGGTAAAAAAAAGCAAGATCCTTGGGCATGGGTCCTGAGCTTCACTTCCCCTGTGGTTTCTTTGATGGGGCATCTTCTAAGAAGGTAGGAGGAGTTGGTTTCTATCTGATGTTGAATGAGTCACACCACCTTGAATTTGCATTGGGGGCAGGTCCATGCACCAACACAAAAGCTGAACTAATAGGGCTCTGGGCCCTCATGCATACAGGCCAAATGATGGGGATACCCAAGCTCGGGATATTTGGCGATTCACTTGTCATTATCAACTGGTCAAAGGGTACAGCCTCCTTCTCACCACCGGAACTCTATCATTGGTGTAGGGACACTAGGAAGCTTTGCTCTTGCTTTCTAGAGTTGTCTTTTTTCCATATCTACCGTGAATTTAATCAGCTTGCATATTTCCTCTCTAAAAAAGCACTTTCTTTGGCTCCGAGATCTGGTAATTTCTCGGAATTTATTGAAGTTCATTTGACTTATCAGGATTGTTTTGTGCTCTTTTGAGCTTGGTGCTGGAGCATGTTCTCCTTCTTATCTACTGCACCACATTATGATTTGTTATGGAGTAGGCTCCTTTTAGACTGTTCTTCTACTCTCTTTAGTTCATGGTAGATATGGTGTGAGTGGCAGCTTATTCTAATGGGATATTGTATTGTTGGTGAACTTGTCCCCCTTGCTGATTTGTCGTAATGTGACTCCTTCATGATATGACTGATAGGTTTCTTATGGATCCTCTTTTTATGATTGTAACCCAGCTTTTGGGTCGGCACAATAAATGCCCTTTGATTCATTAATGAATATCAAGGACAGGATTTTTTCTTCTGGAAAAAAAAAGAAAAAAACTAGTAATATTTTTTTATTTATTATCAAATTATTTAAAATATTAAAAATTGCATTTTTATAATTTATGTAACCTTTGGGTGGGTAATTGATCCAGGAGGATCCAAGAAGGAAAAAATTTTGAAGTCCTCCAATCTCAGTAAAAAGTAGCACCAGATCGAAGGTCTCATCGAGACGATTCCAACGGCATTCATTTCACTTCAAATGGACTCTGTATGAGAAAGTTATCGCTTTCTGTTCTATAAGGTCAACAGGAAAATTTGGCAAAAAAGAGGTGACACGTGGAACCACTGACAAGGTGACACGTGGCATCTATACTATACAAACATGATGGCATGGCATGATGATGTGGCATGCTGACATGGAATGATAATGTGTCATGATGATGTGGCATGACGATGTGGCATGCTGACATGGCATGATGACATGGCATGGTGATGTGCCATGATGACATGGCATGCTGATGTGGCATGATGACATGGCATGGTGATGTGGCATGGTGACATGGCATGATGAAATGGCATGATGACTAGCATGCATGCATTTGTGCTTGAAATGAGTTTTAGGACATTCATGCATTTACTCATGAGAAATTGTAAAATGATTAATATTTGAAGTGAGTGGAAAAATTACTCACATATTACTCATTTATTTTATTCCTTGAGTTGTTATTAAGTGAATGCATGGTTGTAACCAAAAACAAACATGCCATATTTGTAAAGAAGTTGTAACAAGTTGGTTTATTATTTAATAAAAATCCCAACCATATGAAAACCAACTTGGGGAAGTTGTAACCAAGGCCAAGATAGGCAAATTAGTTGCAACCAAAGGAATCCATGAGAGTCATGTGAAGAAGGGAAATCCAACCTATATAAACCCCTTCATTTTCCATTTCCCACTCATGCTTTGGAGTGGATACTTTATAGCTAAAGGAGAGAAGGGATATTGCGTAGCTTTGCATGAGGAAGGCACGAGTGTTTATACTTATTTTACACCATCTTCAGGCTTCGAAGTTGTTGGAAGCAGTCTTGTTGTGTTTTGGGCAGCGATTCTCTTCCTGAACATTGTTGCCAAGGTATCATTGTATCATTGCCATGTATTTTTCCTTATGCTGAGATTATAGATCGGCCCTCCTATTGAGAAGCAGGCCCGGAGACATAGTCCATCCTAGATGAACTTCGTTGTCAACTTGTTGTCTTTATGTGCGTGTTATCTATGCTGTTGGGCTCTCTTCTTATGGATTTGTGAGCTTCATTCATGCTCTATATGCAATTCATGTTAATGTCATAGAGTAGAAAATATCTTTTTTTCGGATCATGTGGTATCAAAGCAGGTTATTTGACGTTGGATTGTGAGTGTAGATGCTCACGAGGGATAAACTACAAGCTGGTGAGGGGAAATTACAGCCTTACAATTGCGAGATCGGACGTGCACACCGAAGGAGGAAGATGGATGATAATGATTCCCGCACTGAGATGGAGGAAAACTTTCACAAGATCTTCTATATGATGACCGACAAGGTAGACAAGTTGTTTGCAAACTATGAAGAATGCATGGCAAAAGAAAGAAAAGGCAGTGAAGTAAAGAATGAAGACAAGGAAGTGAAGGATGAAGGAAACGCTTCAGTTAACCATGGAGGAGGTGGAAAAGAGCCTCCTGAGCCTCCCTCTTCACCTTCATCTTCAAGCACAAATTCAAGTGCTTCTTCCTCATCTCATTCTCAGCATTCCAAGGTTCCTCACAAAGAGCCTCAAAAGAAGCCCTTATTGAAGCTCGATGTGAAGTTTGATTTGCCCATGTTCACTGGGGAAGTGAATGCAGAGAAGTTGAACAATTGGATAAGGAAAATTGAGGTCTATTGCCGAGTCCAGCAGATCAAAGAAGAAGATGTGAAGATTCAGTTGGCTTCACTTCGGCTAACAGGCACCGCACTTGTATGGTGGGAAAGCAAGCTTCAGCAAGGTAGCAAACAAATGGGTAATCTTCTCTCATCGTGGTCTGCTTTCATTTCTGCTTTATGTAAGCAATTTTATCCATTGGGTTATGTTCAAAAGGCTATGATGGATTGGAAAAATTTTAGACAAGGAAAGGGTCAGAGTGTTCATAATTTTACTGAAGAATTTAGAAAGAAAGCTCTAGAGTTGAATATTTCTTTAGATTCTCCTGACACTCTTTTGAATTACATTAGTGCTCTTCATCATTATCTATGCCATACTTTGCTGTTGTTAAATACTACTAGTGTGGATGAAGCAAGTGTTCAGGCTACTCATCTTGAGAGCAAAGGGAATCATTTTCAAGAAGACCATTAGAAGGAGCCTTTCAAGCACAACAACAACCACAAATTCCAGAAAAAAGACAAGAGCAAGAAGACAGCTACTACCAAGAAGGAAAGAGGAAAGCTCCATTGCAACCATTGCAAAACTGATGGGCATGATGAAGAAAGTTGTTGGAAGTTACATCCTGAACAGAGGCCAAATAATTATGGAAGAAAAAAGAAGAAAAATACCGTTGCAACAACGCAACGAGATTTGGGTTCCGACTTAGGCGACGAAACCATGATTACAGCCATGGGAATGCAAGGTAACAAAACTCCTCATACTGGTTCAAGTTATACTCATGTTTCTAAAGAAAATGATAAAAGAAGAAATGAGTTGTTTCACATCAGAGTTGTGTCTAAGCATACAAAGATTGAAACATTATTTGATACGGGTTCTCAAGTAAATTTGATCTCATAATCAGTTGTTAAGAAGTTGGGCATACAGACTAAACCTCACCCCAAGCCTTATCCTCTTGGATGGGTATGTGATAATGCTGAGCTACAGGTGACTAAGCAATGCAGGTTAAGGTTTGCTATTGCTTCAAAGTTGATCGATGAGGTGGACTTAGATGTTTTTCCTCTTGACATCTGCAGTATCGTATTGGGAAGCCCATACTTGTACGATCGAAAAGCAGTACTCTTCCGTCATGAGAAAAACTACCATCTCACCAAAAATGAGGTGGAGTACATTGTGAGAGCTCATAGTATGAAGGCTAACACCTCTCTTGTTAGTGCAGGACAGATGAAGAGACTCATCAACACTAATAAGAGATACAAGCTCATGGTTGTGAGAGCAAAAGATGCTGAAGCATCCGATGCTTTCAAAGGTTGTGATCCTTCTCATAAAAAGGCTATGATTGATATTGTGGCTAACTA
>LPNX010781996.1:10109-20176 GCA_001517045.1 Pseudotsuga menziesii
TATAGATTTTAACATAATTCCCTAAAATGAAGTATGTTTTATTGGGAAAAAGAAAATTGGAACAATTTCAATATTATGTTTCCCTTGTGGTTTGAATTTTGTACTTTGGTGGGGTGTTTTAGAATAATCTCACTTGTTATGCATACTTTAAATGGTAAACATATCCCATATGCTTTAAATGATGATGATGATGAACTAGATGACAATGACAGTGATGATGTTTTTTATGATGACAATGATGGAAATGATGATGATGATGATCATCGTCATCATCTTTGTCATTGTCATCATGATTATCACAATAGTCATCATCATCGGCATAATCATCATCCATATCATCATCATCGCCATTGTCCTTGACATCATCATCGTCATGATTATTGACATTTTCATCAGTTATTCATCATTACCTTTGGCATAAGAAATAACATCTACCCAAAATATGTGATTAGTGGAAAAGGGTCATGGAGGACACACACAATTTATGCATGACAAATAACAACTTATTTTTTAAGATGATCGACATCATCATTCTCATTGTATTCATCATCATTGTCATTGTCATCATCACCATCATCATCATTCATTTCATTGCCATCATAATCATCGGCAATGTCTCCATTGCCATTATCCTCCTCATCATCATCACCATAATCATCATCATCATTGTCATCATTCTCCTCATTATCAACAATATTATCATCATCATCATAACCATCCTCAATATCATAATCATTATCCTCATTTTCATCTTCAACATCTGGGTGTAAAATTGGATGCAAAAGTGGATAAAAACATGGATGCAAAAAATGATGCAACAAAAGTAGGCGCAAAAGCGAGCGCATAATGGGGTGCACCAAAAATGGATGCAAAAAATGATGTAATCATGGAAGCAAAACATGCTGAAAAAACTGGTGCAAAAGTGGATACAACCATGGATGTAAAATTGGATACAAAATTGGATGTGAAAGTGGATGCAACAAAAGTAGATGCAAAAGTAGTCGTAACACCCAATGCAAAACCTGATGCAAAAGTGGATGCAAAAATGGATGCATAAAGGGATGCAATAACTGATGTAAAATTGGATGCAAAAAAATATGAAAACGTGGATGCAAAAGTTGAAGCAAAACTGGGAGTAAAAGTAAGCGCAAAAATGGGTGTGAATTGGGACACGATAAAAGTGGATGAAAAAGTGGATGCAAAAAAAGACATAAACATGGATGCAAAATGGGATGCAAAAAAGGATGAAAATGTGGGTGCAAAAGTGGATGAAAAAATGGATGCAAAAATGGCTGAAACAAAATGAGATGCAAAACTAAACTCAAAACAAGATGTAAACTTTGATGCAAAACTTGGCGCATGAAGGGATGCAAAAAAAGAAGTAGAAGTGGATGCAAAAGTGGATGTAAAAAAGGATGCAAAAGTGGATGAAAACAAGGGCGTAAAAGTTGAGGCAAACATGGGCGTAAAAGGGGGCGCAACAAGAGTAGATGTACAAACTAGGTGCAAAATTAGGTGCAAAACTGGGTTGAAAACCTGTCGCAAAACCTGGCGCATAACCAGGTCCAAAACCCGGTGCAAATTATGCCACAATTTGCACTAGATTTAGAAAAAGGACGCAAAAAACACCTAAAATAGAACCAACCCATGAAATTGCGCCATTTTATCCAAAAAATGAAGAAAAATACACTGAAAGATGGTCTAGACGCAAAAAAGGATGCAAAAAGAGATGTTAAATCCGGTTTTTGTTGTAGTGTGTTAAATGTTTAAATGTGAGCCTGACTGGTTATTGAATGTTAAATGTTGAGTTGTGAATTGATAGTGTTATTAATCTTTTAGTTTATTGAAAAACTGACTCTGAGATTGATGAAAAATAATCCTAACCTGTGTTTTTCCACATCTGGAGTGGACCAGACCGTACTCCAGCACAGACAGTGTATTTAAATAGATTATAGATATGTTAGAAAACCAAAATGAACTGATGTATTATGCAGTAATCTATTTCTGTATGTAGTTGTTATCAGAGAAGAACAATATCCTATTAGTTAAGTTTATTGTTTAACCATATCGTTGTTGTAAGAATGCTAGAAAAAGAAATAGCCAAATACTTTACAGATAGCAGCTTATTATATTAACAATTTATTCAAGTAAATAAGTTATTACTTTTACGCAGTACTTTATTTTGTAAATTATACTATTAACCTGTAACAGAGGCAGAAGAAATAATTTAGATAAAGCACTTATTTTATTCTATGAAGGAGAGAATAAAGTCTGATATACATAGTTTATTTATTGTTCATAATAACTAACTATATCTACAAATGTTCATACTTCAAGTAGGGTATTACTAGCTTAATTAATTTCTATAGATAAATTAAATACAGAGATGAAGAACATCTAAACAAAGAACTTTAATAAACCTATGTATATTTTATTTAATACAAACAACTAGAATACGATGGTAAATAACATTTAATAAATGTTATTTATAAAAGAACCAATTCATTTAAATTTTATAAACAAAAACATTACTTATAAAATAAAGTACAGGGTCGAAACCCTCATAACAATAACTAATAACAATAATATTGTAAATAATAATCATTTAAACAGTAATCCAAGTATATGGAATAACTGTTATTGAACAACAAAATTATTGTAGATTATTACAGTCCTTTAAGGATAGTGAAAAGATAACTAGGGAAATATAATACACTATATACCTGTGCATTAATTAAATCAATTAATTATTAAAATAAAACTTGAAGAATAAATTAAATAAATTATTCTACACAGAGGTAACCTACAGGAAACCTAGCTCGAATATCTGAGCTTGTAATTAAAGAATTATAATATGATGGAATAACAGGTCAAGCTATTAACAGAATCATTAATACAAACTAATTAATATACAGCAAAATTTTCTTTTACACAGGTGAATAACGGTAAAAATCTTGGTTTACAAAATCTCCTTAAGAGCTTAAAATTAAACTGAGTTCGAGTTCAAAAGAGAAGATCTCTATGCTTTAGAACTAAATAGTGTATGGCTTGATAGGTCACATGAACTATTAACATAACATTGTACAAAAACAAGTAAACAACATTTACAAGTCACGGCTTGAGCTGGAGTACCCTGCTGGAAGAAAGGGTTTAACAGAAACCAAACTAATAATCTGAAGAACAGTAACCCATGAAGGGTAGCAACCAGGCCGTAACTTTCCAACTGGAAACTGTATCTTAAGGATTTCACAAGTAGGGAATGCCATTTGATAACCAGGGCTTACCCATAGCCAAAGTGTCGGTCTTTTTCTTGAAGTATTTCTACCAAAGGATGAGCGAACTGTCACCTGCAAAGAAGAAAACCTAAGTTAATTAAAACATCATTCCAGAACTAATTACTGAAGTAAGGTTTAGTTTTAAAAACCTTAAAGTAATTACGTTACCTGGAAGTGAAGATTATATAGCCACGAAGGAACAATAACACCGCCACCAGCTTAAGAAGAAGCCAGACCTTCATACTCGCAATGACAGAGACGATGAAGACACATGTACAAGCCACTGAAAGAAACAACAAGAAGAAGTATAGGCCACAACTAGGCAAGAACCAGACAACGAAGCTAGAGATGTCACCAACAATGTAAGGCATAAAAACAAGACTCTTAAACCCTACGACGAGGACAATGCTGTAACAGTAGCAAGCAAAATTCTAGGTAGACCACTGGAGATCCCAAATGAAGTAGAAATCCTTAGAGAAGGCCGGAGGCAGTTTGAGATGTGAAGGAACTGCCTACATGCTAGTGATATGAATTTCCAATGACTTGGTTGTATACAATGCTTGAACACGGTCCCCCAACATTCCTCTGGTAGTTCTCTAGATTGCTCTTCCATGTTGATATATGCAGCCTCTATTTTTGTCTACAGCTAACAACTCAGGGCCCGACCAAAAAAAAAACCCAAGTATGAAGCAAAAACCAATTTGGATTGAAATATATTCTCAAACCTTTCACACTACATAGACAATAAAACTACAAGCATTTTCCTTTTAGTTTGGCTCTGTTCTTTGTGCCCCTTTCCTTGTGATTGTTGCCTTTGTGATGTCTTCAAGCTGACTAAAAATCAAAGTGGAATACCAGTTGCTTATTACTAAAAATCAAAAGTGGAAGATCAGTTGTACAGGATTTTATTGCACCTAATATGACTATCTCCAATCTTGATAAAGAATCCAACTTTGATAGACTCATGAAAATTTCTCAATAGCTACAAAAAGTGGGTATAAATCAGATTGGTCAGTATTCAAATGCAAGTCGAATTAGAATCCATGTCTAGCCAAATTGTATTCGACACATTTCATCCCCTCCCTGGTCCACAAGTATCAAGCATCCACAAAATTTAGAACCCATGCTTTGATCCAAATCACACCAATACACATATTAGTGGTATCGATCATGATTAAGGGCCTGGTACTTCGATCACAATCGGATGGATGCTCTAAATCTGTTTGAATCTTGAAAAGAAAATACTGATTTGGGTTTATGACACAGTTTTTCAAAGTCCTCTAAAGCATATCCTCGTGGAATATTTCCTTCCAGGTTAATATGACTAATATCTATCTGATTCTAAGATTCCATAACATAAAACAAAAGGCACTCTAGAGTATTGAGTATGCTAAATTTACTGTTGATATATGGCACATGACAACCCCAGCATCAATCCTACAAAGAGCAAAATCAGAAGAGGTCAGACCTTGTAATAGGACGGGATATCTACGAATAAAAATAGTCCTTGCAAGATTCTTTAGGTGCTCGCTTATACTCCTTGTGAGAACATAGTGTTTGCAAAATTCAATAGATTGCTCAAAACCTTTTCTAAAGGGATCACCAACAATACGACTAAGGCACCGTGCTTTTGCCTTTTCTACAAATTCATCAAAACACACAAATTGTAAGCTTTTCTTCCACATGAGTGCCATCATGATTGCTTTTCTATCTGATCTCGGTATTCAAATTGAAATCTGAGTGGTCACTTTGACATTTGGATGCTGCTAGAAATTGAAATTTTGTTGGATCAGATCTGATGATAACACCTGGGAAACCATTCAAGGTGGCTATCACCACTTCTGCATTCTCCACTTCTTCTTCTACCGCTTCAAGTTGTTCTGAATTCTGTATCTTTACATTCTTCAACTGGTTTCTTAAGGTCATATTCCGATTTATGTTCTTCCCTTCAAATAGCTTGGTCAAGGAATCAAACATCTTCAGTGTATTTAGGAAAGACACTTGTGGTACAAGTTGATCCGTGATTGAATCAACAATGATCTTCTTGGCCTTGACCAAGTTCTTCTTGTGTAAGGCTTCTAGCCTTATCTCCCTCTGGAACTAGAACCTCTCTACTTGTGTAGGTGTCCAATTCACTTTCTTCAGGGATATCATATTCTTCCATGCTTGGAAGTTGTCAACTTCACCAAGCTTATCATCAAGCTGATGTGATAAATCACTTTGAAATGAGAACCTCAAATGAAATTATCAAAAGGTTAGATCTTCCTGATTTGAGGTGTCTGTCCTGGTTCCAAAGCTGGCTGATCTAGGGTTTGTCAAAGAAACCCTAATTTTCAAAACTTGGAATCTTTCAGATCTGATTGCATAGAAAGTTATATATCTTCAAATGGAGCTGTCCAATGTACTCCTCTTCTAAAAACAGTGGAGGGAATCTCCCGGAACAAGAAGCCCTAGTTTTCCAATTTCTTCTGCATAAATTCATGTTACTGTTTCTATGGTATCTCGAAAATTACTACTCCTATGTATCGAAAATTTTGCACTGAGGTAACCTCGCTTGTCCTTGATCCAACACCATAGGTTTCAGTAGAATTGGTTTCACCAATTGGGATTTATGATCATTTTCCCAAGGTGACATGTTACAGGACTGTTCAGAATAGTGAATTTGTACCGACTTCCACGTATCGCTGGTTCATCTTCTGAGTCTAAAAATTGGAAAAAGGAAAGTACAACTCGTTTCCTTTCTGGAACATCTTCAGGAATTTTATTTGGACCTCTATAGCCCAAGATATAGTAATTCTCCCTAGGTGTCCTATTTAGGGATGAATTCTAGAAGAGGCTAGAACCCTAACGTGGAGGGATCATATCTTCAAGAATATAGTGAATCTGAGGCATAATTTTGGACACAGTGTACATAGGGATTTCAGCTTCGGCCTCTGTAATTTTCAGCTCCTAAACCCTTGCCAATATCCGTATATAGTGAATGTACCATAACTTAGCAGTTTTATTATTTTAGGGTTTTTCCAACTCGGGGTCAAACTAGGGTTTGACTTTCCCGGAGTTTCACCCAACCAAAAAACTTGATCCAGGTCTCTAAACTTCGATTTTTATGAGGATAGAAATCCTATGCTGGGTGCACTCAGAAATTCCTCTTCTACAAGAAGCCCTAATTTCCTACACCAAAACTGAAAATGCTCGGAATCGAATTATGCTTCAACAGAAAGATGCACCCTTCAATGGAGAGTTAGCCTAGCATACTTTTGCTGATGGATTATGGAGAGAGACCCAAAAAATAAGAACCCCTAGCTTCTATAGCTGCACAATGTCTTCTTCTCAGGTTGGCTCTGATACCATGTTAGATTTTTATCATTCTAAGCTAGCATTATGATCTTAGGATCTTTAACTGAGAGAATAAAATGCACAGCAATAAAACACAAGAGACAAGAGACACAAAGAATTTTCCTCGGGGAAACCACAAAGGAGAAAACCCCGCAACTTCCTCAACGATAGAATGAGCACCAATGGCAGCAGTAAAACCCAAAAACATAAAGATGATCTCCACAGCTTCTGTCTCTCTCTCTCTCACTGAGAGAGATTCTCATCTCTCACTCATGCGCCCCAATGAGTGAGTGTGTGTGTTAAATAGAGAGGCTCACTCTCTATTTGTATTCTTTCGTTCACTTGAAGTGCACTCCAACATGTCGGCCTCACTTAACCCTAGTGCCCCACAATTTGTGGGGACTTTGCCCTCTACTCAACAAGGAGGGTTAACCTTGACTTAGATGGTGGGGACTATTACCCCAACTTACAACGACTCACCTAGGGTCGACTTCACTAGGATAGTCTAATAACCCTAGGGCCCCACAACTGCAGGGACTTTAACCCTTGACAAATAGGAGGGTTACCCACAATGACTTGACATGACTTTCACATTATAGAAACTTCCCGATCAGAACATCGGGGCATGACATGACCTAATTACATTATAGACACATCCCAGAATAAACATCGGGGTACAATACATAAGATATACAGATGAATACTTTCTAAAGTTACAAATACATCAACAGTAGTACTATGGGCTTCGTCATCATAATGCATGTAAGTGATCACTTTAAATAAATTCTTCCCATAGATAAATGAATAGCCTAGCCTAAGGTCCAAGGGAACCAAACCCAATTCATTGAGATTGGAAGACCGTGTTTTCTTTCTTAACAGAACCTAAAAAGAGAGAAATATTAAACATGCTTTGCACAACCATTCATTACAAAAACCAGCAGTTGAAGTATTCTTGTAGGTCTGAGAAAAAGGAGACAAAACTAGGCCATAAGATATACCTTAGTATGACACAGAGTGTTCTTACATTTCGATTAATTACAGACGTAGTATATACTCGAACGAACTGCTGATTAAGTAAGATACAAAAAAACATAGAATTTTAAAAGACACATTAAGGGTTGCTTAGTTTCCCCATGGGCGGAGTGATAGATTCCTCCTCCATGTTCTAAATTGCTCCTACTGGATTTTCATGGGCTTGGCTTCCCTGGTTCATCTGCACCAAGCATTGTAGATCCTCCTGAATGTGGTCTACTTTCCCCATAATTTCCTTCAAATTCATTTCATTATCATCTATCCTAGCATCATGATTGCTAATCTGATAAGATGTATATCCAACCACATCAATAAGCTTTTTTACCTCTTTAGTTGTCTCTTTGATGTCCATAATTCGTATGGCCACCATTTCATATAAACGACGTATGTTCACCTTCAAATCTGCAAGACCAGCGTTTTCCCCAGCGCGGTCCATTTCCTGAGTTTGGTGGAGGTCTTGGCCAAAGCTGTGACTGTGGAGACTTAGAATTGACAGTTGATTGAGCACAGAACTAGAAACAATGAAATCCTGTCCACTATAGAGACTGCGACACCAACTTCTAGAGGACAAATTTTTAAAAACATAGCTGAGAATGGAAAGTTCTTGCTGCAGAGTGTCACAATCCTTTCTATTTCGACAAGAGAGAGTACCTATCGAGTCTTCCTCCCAACCAATGCAATTACAACCAAGGGTCAGAATATTACCTTTGAGGAGGAGCTTCCCGAAGAGGATTTCCATGGTCACAGGGCCTGTAGCTAAGCGCCAAGAAGACCCAGACAAAGACAGTTCAGGAATGCAGCCAGCGCAAGTCTCTCTTTCACTAGACTCCTTAGTAGAGGCAAGGCCTCCCAAGGGATTACCTGAGCAGAACTGAGCTGGGAGATATTTCCTTCATCAAAAACAGACCTATCAATGACTGGGACTTCTTCCGGAGAGGTGGCATGAGGTTCAATACAAATATGGCTATCAAGAACAGTGAAGGGGAAGATGAAGCTTCCAGAAGAAGCCATGATACACAGATGGGGATGGCATGGAGCGTGCCTTCTAAGCGGGCATTTAATCCTGAGGGGATGGCAAGTTAATGTAGGGGGATGCATGGAGGGGCTGAGGGTGAGTGGAGGCCACATGTCGCCAAATAAAAACTCATAATTTAAACCATAATACAAAGAGATTATTATGGTGAGGCTTAGGATAGGGGAAATTCTTAAGAGAGTGTGATTACTATGTATTAGGGAATTTGTTTGGTGCCAATGTCTAAGTCATTTATACGAATATGACCTTGAGGAAGAAAGGCCCCTATATTAGCCAAAGCATCTGTTGTAAAGGAATATACACCTAATAACCATAGGTCTGGGGTTACCAACATACTCAAACAACTTGCAGACAATTGACTCTAGAGTGCAGTAAAGGAAATAGGAGGATGAGAAAGACTTACTCGATTAACAACGCTCGATCCTTGCTAGTCCTCTTCCGATCTACTTCATCTCCAAAGTCTCCAAGGTTGCTCCTATTTCACCTGTCAATAAACAATCTTCCAGATACAAGATGATTCATATATATATAAGCAGGTTAGATAAATCACATATAAGATGCAGAAACATAAACATTTATCAAACCAAGATACATGAAACACATATGGAAGAAGGATTCTCTTTATTATCAATAATGAAAAGAGTTCAGATTACAACCCAATGCCTGAGACAAGGACTCCTCTGCAACCAAAGGATTCTGAGTTCCACTGCTGCAAAGACTTCTGTATACAATCCACCAGCATGACTTTGCTCTCCAAGTCTATATCTAACACACCCTCCCCAAGGCCTGTATTTATATGGGTGAAATAAGGCAGTTCTCGAAGGTTGGGGAAGTTATAGCAGTTAAGGAAATTAAGTTAAATGAGTTAACTAATCTCCAATTAGCGCGTGTTTTATGTTTGAATGTTAAGAAACACATTCACGGGTATATAGTAGAGCAACCCACTAATGATTCGCGACTTATCATAAGGGCAACCCACGACTACATAGATTTGCGACTTGCATCAACCGAGACTCGCGAATGACTCGCGAGTTGTATAAAAGAAGAGTCGCGAATACAACTCAACATAGTAAAAATGGCAAAGTAACCAGCTGGGTGGAGGAAGAATGTATCATAAGAAGCTCATCTAGAGTATCCTGGGAAAACCTCAATCCATAGATGTCCTTTTGTGTGCCAACATGAGGAATGTCGGCACTCGGACGGAGAGGTTCCATTTAGGCAGATAACAGATGCCCCCTAATGTGTGAGGTCAGAGGGAAACAATGGCTGAAATACATTATAATCAACAGCTCTGGAGAACTCAGAAATCCAATGGAGCAGAGAGAGTACCTGAAACAAATACATAGTAATGTCATATACAAAGTTACATCTGAGGATGCTATGTTCAATTT
>LPNX010781996.1:22183-39852 GCA_001517045.1 Pseudotsuga menziesii
ATTAGGCTCATAAGCGCGAGCAGGGCACATGCAAATGAAATTACTACTTGAACAACAAGGTGAGGCCAGTAAACAGTTGTGAATCCAACTACAAATCCTATCTCCAAGAAACAACAACATCAAGATCATATTTAGAAGAAAAGATCTGAGGCAAGTCACTTTGGCAGAAACACATGTGACTTTGCTATCTTCTACAAAAGGTAAAGTCAAGGCAGAATCAACCGAAGAAGATTCTATAGAACCAAGGCTCAAGGGTTTATAATCTTCAAGATCAACCTCAAAAGGAGAGAAAATATCAACAAGGGAGATAGATTCTGCAGGAACAAACTCAGTATCACAGGAGTTGAAAAATTCATAAGAAAAATCAAACTCATCAGGATCACTGACTTGCTTTTCGAAAGAAGAGTTAAAAGACTCAACAAGACCAACATAAGAAGAAAGGTCAGGCTTACTAGGCAAATCAGGGTTAGACTTAGTTACAACTGAACCAACATCCAAAAGAAGGTCAGACTGTATCAAAGACTCTAGGAAGACTTCATCCAAAGGAAGGAGATCATCCGAGATAGGACACATGTCTAAACTTTCAAATGGATCGACAGAGTGGAGAGCAAGCTCCATGGTCTATATAGGATGACTCACCAGGTCAACTGCTGGGACCAAGTCCCGAGAAGGTAAGCATGAAAACAGAGGCTTCTTCTCAGAAGCAATTGAACATAAAGGACAAGAGGCCACATAGTTCACCTGTGGTGGGGTGGTGTCTATAAAAACACTGGGAACCAATAAAGGAAAAACTTGGTCTCCAGTTGGGTTAGGAGACGGATCAAGAAAATCCAACTGATCGATAGTGACAATTTATTCTCCATGATTAAAGTACATCACACGAAAGAATGTTGACACCACAGCTTGCATGGCGTAGACATAATCACGTCCAAGGAGCATATTAAATTCCAAGGGGTCTTCTATCACCATGAAGTCAACTAAGACGGTCTTCCCACCCAAAGTAACAGGTGTTTGAGCAAGAATTCCCAAGGCTACACAAGTTCTTCTATCAAACGCCAGTAACTGACTAGCAGTCGACACGAGGCTGGGAGATCCCATGCCTCGCCAAGCACGAGTAGATAAAATACTAACTGAGGCTCCTTCATCAACAATACAATGAGCAATCGTGTAAGGTTCAACTTTGACCTTTATCTGGAAAGGTTCATTAGAAGGAAAGTGTGGCTCAACTAGGCTATCCCAATCAAAGGAAGAAATCTGAGGGCTTGGTGGGGGTTGATCTGAAGCAAGTTCAGTGCCCCCTTGTTCAGTAAGTTCTGAACTGGCAGTGAAGAAAATGTGACTAGTAGATACTTCACTCTCCAAAGGAAGAGTGGGATTGATTGATAATGGAATCGATTCAACCACTTCATGAAATTCAGTCTCCGAAGGGAGAGTGGGATTGACCAAAGATGACATTGGTTCAATCACATCAGGATCACTCTTCGAAAGAAGAGTGGGATCGACCAAATCTGAGATTGGTTCGACCACTTGATCAACCAAAGGTTGAGTAGGTTGTTGAGAAACTATAGGTTGTTCATAAGAAGGAAAATCTTGAGTCTTGGACCACACTCTTCGCACCTCTGGTATAGCAGGGCACAAGTGAGTAATATGATCTCCCTCTCATAGCATACAAGGGAACTTAAGTTTGCACTTCGAGCGACCAGTTTTCTCAATGGTGTCAACATGACTAGCAGTGGCTGACTGTTTTCTCTCAACATGACCTGCAGAGGATGAGAGTTTGCCCCCAGCATGAACACCAGAGGCTGGGTGACTAGGTCCAACCTCACTAAGAGAGGCTGTTTGTTGAGAGACTCCAGGATGTTCAAAAATGGGATGACCATGACTCCAAACTCTTCGCACCTCCGCAATAGAAGGGCATTTATAAGTAAGGTGGTCTCCCTCACAAAGCTTACAAGGAAACCTAGGCTTGTGTTTTGAACAGGTAGTCTTTCCAACAGTGTCAACATGACTCGCAGTGGTTGACGGGTTGTCTTCAGCATGAAGTACAGAGGCTGAGAGACTGCCCCCAGCATAACTCACAGAGGCTGAGAGACTGGATCCAACATGGCCTGCAGAGGTTGGATGGGCACCACCGACATGAACAACAGAGTTTGAATGGTTAAGATCAACATGCTTTGCAGCAGTTGAGTGTGTGCCCCCAGCGTGAACAACAGAGGCTGGGTGGATAGATCCAACATGAACAACAGAGGTTGGATGAGGAGGTTCAACTTGAACAACAGAGGTTGAACGAGTGCCATCAGCATGAACCCCAGAGGCTGAGTGACTGGATCCACATGACCTGGAAATGCTGGAAGGATCCCACCATCATGATCAACAGATGCTAGATGGTGAAGATCAACTTGACTTGCAGAGGTTGAGTGCTTAGATCCAACATGGCCCGCAGAGGTTGGATGGGTTCCCCCAGCATGAACCACAGAGGCTGGGTGGTGAGTTTCAACTTGACTTGTAGAGGTTGAATGGGTGCCCCCTTGCTTATGTGCCTTCTTCCTATTCCTCCTTCTTTTATTCCTTTTAGACTACCGGTTACTAGTATCAGTACTTTCACCGCATGAGGTAGAAGGAGGAGGAGAATCAACTACAGGTGAAGGGGAAGCAGTGTTTTGATGCCCTTGATATAAGGAGCTTACTTGAGAAGCATCAGGAGCATTCAGGATAGTTGGAGTGGAAAACAACCACACCGGTAGCCCTAGGGTGAATCCAGGAAGATTCAAGGTGGCCATCAAGGGAACACCAACATTCCCTGTGAGAGGAATATTACAAGGAGTTCCCATCATGGGGATCTCTTGGTTGGTGTTTGAAGGGGTGTTAGCCATAATTTCAAAACAAGAGACAAAGTCTGAGGTTGAAAAGTCAACCAAAATTACAAAGCACACACCTAAAGGCACGCTAATTACAGACAAACCACACAGCACTCACTAAAAATTCCTAAATCCAAACAGACAAACAGGTATAAGATATACTTTCCAGAAGAAAGCTAATAAAAAATTACTTGGCGTCCCTGTAGATGTTCTTAGGCACAAGCGGAGGAATCACCCACCGCCCTCCCACACTTTCTACCGGGGTTACCTTCCAAGTCCGTCCAAGGTCAACCAGAAATAACCTTCCAGTGTACCTGTGTATGAACCCTAGATGTCAAAGAGACTAAAGGCTACCTTAACTATATTGACAGTTTGGGGGGACAGTCGTCAGCCGAACTCGTACGCATGGGCAGGGTAGCTGAGCCTAAAACTCTGTCTAGGACAGAATCCCCAGATGCGTAAAATTCCTGAGTTACGTTTTGACAAGGATTCAAAGGGTTATCTCCTCTGTACAAGCCTCCACGCGGCCTAGTGCTTAACTCCCATTTGAGAGGAGATTCCCAGATACAATCAATGTAGAAAAGGATTTACCTAGTGATTGGCCAACTACGTCTGAATTTTAACACTTGTGGGTAGTTTAAACTCCTTATCCCACAAGTCTAGCCTAAGCTAGTTGGTGTATGACCCTATAAAATAAAAATTACTAGTAAATTTTAAATTATACGTTTATTTTAAGGGCTGTTTTTAGTCAGAGGGTAAATGGCATGAAACTTATGTGGTGTTTTGACTCAAAATTTGAAACAAAATGACTAAGCATAGAGAAATGAACTGCAAAAAGCAAAAACTATTCTCTTTATTTTTCTTTTTCAAATAGAAAACTTGAAAGCCACAAAAGAACAAATTCTTTTTATATTTTTAAATTTTTTCAAAAACAATGATATGCCATGCAATATAGACTAAAAACCTAATCTACATGCATATAAAGCAAACATGTGTTTTGTCTTTTTCTTTTATAAATGCAAAAGAAAAATCAGCCTATCAACTAATGCAAGCAAGTACTGTAAGCAAAGCAAATAGACAACTACTCTATACCCCACTAACAAACCCTAGGTTTCCCTAAAGTTAGATATAACCTCTCTTGAAAAGAAGGCTTACAAAGGTAAACAAGCCAACAACTTTGGAATGAAGAGACTGAAGCAAAAAGACTGATAAAAACAAAGGTCAAGAAGTCCCAAGTATCAATCTAAACCTACAAACAAAGGCTGCTCAGTACCTTGTCCAACAAGGTCAAGCCAAAGAAGGAGGTGGGGAGGGGGGGAAGTAGAAAAAACAAGTATAGGTTCTTTTAATTTTCTTTTATAAAAACAAAAGAAAAACTACAATAAACTGTACTTGAGCAAACTTGAATCAAACAGGTTGACAGAACCAAAGACAACCAACAAAGGAAGGCTAGGAACCCTATCTGGGGTGCACACAATGACAAAAATCATTGTAGACTTATGAAGGAAAATTACAACTAGCCACTGTCCAAAGACAGACTGGAAAAATAGATCCCAAGACCTTAATCACAGAATTGGACAAAGACACTTTAACCCACAACCCAAATAGGCCAACCACTTCAGCATGCAAACAGAAAATAATCCAAGTAAAAGAGAGTTAAGGGCTTTCGAAAAAGCACAAAGTGTGATCAACAGAGGCACACAGACAAGCCAGACAGCATTCATAAAGAAAGTCCACACACCAACAGGGATTACACAAAGAAAGGACCAAACAAACCTTAACTTAAAAATCCCCACTTCCAGGAGTATTCACGACTGTCTAGAAGGGAAACTCACGAATGACTCGCGATTGTCTAGTACAGCAACCCGCGAATGCAAGCTAGTATTCGCAACTGTTCAGAAGAACAACTCGCAAATGGGTACAAAATTTTTCTCAAAGAACAAGAAAAATTCCAAATACTTTCAAATACTGAGGCAAGTATGAACCAGGATGTAAGATCACAATACAGACTTCAAGCAAAGACTGGTCAGGGATAACAGAAAGGACCTACAACAGTCTAGGCGTCCCCAGTGGAGTCGCCAGTTCTGTTGTAAAGGAATATACACCTAATAACCATAGGTCTAGGGTTACCAACATACTCAAACAACTTGCAGACAATTGACTCTAGAGTGCAGTAAAGGAAATAGGAGGATGAGAAAGACTTACTCGATTAACAATGGTCGATCCTTGCTAGTCCTCTTCCGATCTACTTCATCTCCAAAGTCTCCAAGGTTGCTCCTCTTTCACCTGTCAATAAACAATATTCCAGATACAAGATGATTCATACATATATAAGCAAGTTAGATAAATCACATATAAGATGCAGAAACAAAACATTTATCAAACCAAGATACATGAAACACATATGGAAGAAGGATTCTCTTTATTATCAATAATGAAAAGAGTTCATATTACAACCCAACGCCTGAGACAAGGACTCCTCTGAAACCAAAGGATTCTGAGTTCCACTACTCCAAATACTTCTGTATACAATCCACCAGCATGACTTTGCTCTCCAAGTCTATTTCTAACACACCCTCCCCAAGGCCTGTATTTATATGGGTGAAATAAGGCAGTTCTCGAAGGTTGGGGAAGTTATAGCAGTTAAGGAAATTAAGTTAAATGAGTTAACTAATCTCCAATTAGCACATGTTTTATGTTTGAATGTTAAGAAACACATTCACAGGTATATAGTAGAGCAACCCGCGAATGATTCACAACTTATCATAAGGGCAACCCGCGAATACATAGATTCGTGACTTGCATCAACCGGGACTCACGAATGACTCGCGAGTTGTATAAAAGAAGAGTCGTGAATACAACTCAATATAGTAAAAATGGAAAAGTAACCAGCTTGATGGAGGAAGAATGTATTATAAGAAGCTCATCTAGAGTATCCTGGGCAAACCTCAATCCATAGATGTCCTTTTGTGTGCCAACATGAGGAATGTCGGCACTCGGACGGAGAGGTGCCATTTAGGCAGATAACAGCATCCGTGAGAGCATTGTTTGCTCGAAGAATGTGGACAAACTCAACTCTACTCAAGAGGAGGGGAGTGATTCTGTCATACATCCTTCTACAGTTGATGGATCCTATGTAATATCCATTGATCATTTTGTATATGACTTGCCTCGAGTCTCCAAATAATGCTATCCTAGGGATAGTTATTGTGTCTAATAATTCTAGTCCCTGCAAGAGAGCCATCCACTCAACTTCATTATTCGTCTTATGGCCCAACCCCCAAGCGAAGGTTTTTTTCCGTTTGTCCTTCGGGATCCGGTAAGATCCCCCCCGCACCTGCCACCCCTCGATTTCCTTTTGAGGCACCATCAAAGAATAAGGAAAAATAATTCTTTTCCTGAAGCCATTTTGAAAACTCAATAGGATTTTTCCTTTTTTCCCAGGGTATATATCTAGTGGGGAATTTAGGCCCGAGAGACAATAGAGTTGGACTAAGGGGAGCTCCTTTTGAGAAAAGTGCTGCACCAAGTAGAAACCGGCTCTGATAGATCTTCCGAGTCTAGGTAGCTAATCCATTTCATGGCTAATTTTTCTGATATCATGCCCACTGTTTTAGAAGCTATTTGGTTTGGAACGACTTTCTCTCCTTTAAAAATTGCTCTGTTTCTGGACAACCATAGCTGCCAGCATAGATTCTTTGGTATGGTATTCTAGAGCCGCTTAAGAATGGGTTTCTTACTAAGATTGCTAGGGAATTGCTTATTCCAATCTATAAGGATTTGGATGATGGAATCTGGTGTCCTGAACAGAGAACCAAGGGGGGAGAGAATGGACATCCAGACTTGCAAAGAAACACTGCATTGTATGAAAATGTGAACCGTTGATTCTGAATCAGAGTTACATAGAGCACATCTAGAGGGGCCTGCAACTGCAATCGCTCTTTTCCTGAGATTTTCAGTTGTAAGCAATTTGTTGTGCATCAATAACCAGATGAAAGAGTTTACCTTGGGGATACAATCCAATTTCCAGACCTTTTTCCATATGCTTTCAGCTGCTGATGAGATGGGGGGAAGCTCCTTGTATCCTTCTTTAACCGTGTAGTTGCCATTTTTTCCCCAACCAAGGACATCCTTTGAGGATTTACTGATTGTAGCATTGCCTTGCAGAGTGGTGAAGAGTAAAGTCTTCACAGCCTCCAAATGCTCATGTGGATGAATCATTCTCCATCCTTTCCAACTTTCATTTTGATTCTAGGAGGAGAGATCAAAGAGGGAAATAATACCGTTATCACGTGCCCATTCTAATATCTCCCAATTTAGGGAATGAGGATAGTAAAGGATGCCCCAAAATCCTATGTTCCCATATCTTAATATTTTTACCATTTCCTAGAATCCAGTAGTAATTAGATTGAATCGGATTGAGAGAAGCTTTACAAAAAATCCAAAGGAGGTTCCCTTGCCATCCCAAGAGCAGTTTAAGATTTTGGATCTCGGCATCTTGATGTATTTTTTCCTTTTTACTTCTTTCCACTAGTATTTTTTACTAGTAGCCAATCTCCAGACCGATTGTGCACCAAGCGTGTTATTCATTTGCTCTGGATCTCTAATTCCCAATCCTCCTTTGTGTTTTGGAGCTTTGACAGTGGTCCATTTTACCAAATGAAACTTTTTGTTCTGCACCTTTCCTCCCTGCCAAAGAAATTTTTTGTTTTCCATGCAAATATTGTTTATGACGATCTTAGGGGCCAGGATCATCGAGCTGGTGTAGATGGGATACGAAGAGAGGATAGAATGAATTAGGGTTACTTTTTCTGCCAATTTTAACCACTTGGAACCCATTGAATGGATCTTGGTTTTGATCTTTTGAATGACAGGAACCCACATGGAAGAAGCAAAGGTATTTTTATCTATGGGGATGCCTAGGTAGATGAAATGAGTCCAATCATGGTTGACACGAATGTTGAGGATTTGGGATATGTCTCGAAGAGTAACCACATTTCTATTCCAACCATAGAGCTAACATTTATCCAGGTTTGCAGCACTACCAAAGGAACGAAGAAAGAGTTTGAGGGGCCTAAGGAAGTTTCTAGCAATTTGAGGGGAGACACTACCTAGGAGGATAGTATCATCGAAAAAAAGAGCATGATTAATTGGCTGGACTCCAGTTTTAAAGGAGAGGTCTGGGAGGATTCCTTCTTCTGGAAGTCTATTAACCCTTCTACTCAGGGAGTCATCAACTAGAATGTAAAGAAAAGGATGGAAGGGGAAGCCCTACCTAATCCCTCAACTAGATTTGAAGAATCCAATGGGTCTTCCATTTATTAAAGGAGCTATCCATGGAGATTTCATACAGGCTTGAACTTGATTTATGAAGATGGAAGGGAAATTGAACTTTTTTAGCACCAACAAAATGAAAGCATGCGCCCTTATGAGGTCAAAGGTGTTGGCTAGGTCAAGCTTAATGGCCATACCTGATTCACCCTTCTTTGAACTAGACTGAACTGCTTCCTGTACCATGAGGATATTATCACTGATATGGCGACCTGAGATGAAACCCCCTTGGTTGGAAGAGATCAGGGAAGGAATGATTGCCTTGAGTATGAGGGATAGAACTTTGGAAATTTTTTTATAGGAGGCATTACAAAGGGAGATTGGCCCATATCTTTTGATTGAAGAAGGGTTAGGCTCTTTTGGAATCAAAGCTAAGAAAGTGGAATTGGTGGCTCCTCCCATTTTCCCTTTATACATCCAAGAAATAAGACATAATAGGTCCTTTTTTTATTAAATACCAAAACATTCTATAGAAGCGAATGGGGAAACCATCTGGTCCGGGGGCTTTATCAGGATGGAGGGTCCAAATAGCCTTCTTGATTTCTTCTTCAGAAATAGGGATTTCGAGGAATTGGCTATCCTCTAGGATGATCGGGGAGGGGATATCTCTAATAATTTCCTCCATATTTTCTTGAGAAACATCCTCTTCATTATTATAAAGATTTAAAAAAAAACTCTTACCTCAGTGTTGATTGCTGCCTGCCCCGTTATAACTGTGCCATCTTCCTTTTTCAGCTCCCTCATGGTGTTCCTTCTCTGTCTCTCTCTACATTTATTTTGAAAGAATTTTGTATTTTGATCGCCCCCCTTGAGCCAGAGGACTCTAGACCATAACCTCCATCCTTCTTCCTCTTCCCTTAGGATGGTTTGTAAGCAATTTTCTAGCTCTATTTCCCGGAGGAGGAGCTCTCTAGTTATCTCAGTTTTTTCCATATCCTCTTGAAGAGTTTCCATCTCTTAAAAAATTTCTATTTTCTTGAGAGATGGCTTCTGATAATGGTGCGTGGCCCAAATCTTGAGAGCAGACTTTACCATTTTTAGCTTTTGTTCCCATATGAAAGCTGGTGAACTTGGAATGAAGCAGTGCTAGGATTTATAGATGATATCCTGAACCCCTTCTGATTCCAACCATAAATGGTTAAACCTAAACTGGAGGGGCCCCAAATTATCCACTGGTGGAAAGAAAATACATAAAGGCTTGTGATCCGATACTGTCGAGCACAGGAGCTTGGACTCAGGGAAAGGAAGATTCTTGAGAAGATGGGTGCTAACTAGCACACGATCCAGCCTAGCAGCTATATGTCCTAGTCCAATTATTTTATTGCTCCATCTGTCACACCCCCAGTTTTGACCCCGTTACATTAAATGTACATGATGTATATATTGTAATGATCATGGTGTGGAGCTAAAGGCCAAGGCCCCGCCATCGATCGGTTATGCTATGTTTTGGATTTAAATTTGTCACCGATGGTATATCAGGGCATACAGCATACATATTAAATTGTCATCATGTAAATATGCATCTTTAATTAAAATGAACCCGACCAGCTACGCTTGCGGCAACTAAAATGAGAAGGGGCATGATTTTCACAAGGATAAGGATGTGGGGAAAATGTCAAACCTTGGCCAATAAGGGAAAATACCCATGTGTCTTCTTTCTTTACCTTACCCAACCACCTCCATTGAAGAATGACTGCTGGTGGTTGAGGCAGTTATGGCCTTTGGGAGTGGGGTGGTAGGACTGTCAATCCTCACCCACACGCACACTCCACCAGCAAGAAACACTCACACACTCTCTCCACGGCGCGTTACCTTCACGACTGTTTTTCCTTCCTCACGGTCTACTCACATCCAGGCACAGGCTCACCTGGTCTCACTCACGCAGACATTCACTCTCTCGACGACAGTGCTGAAACGCTGGTGCACCCCAATCCACATCCTCTCTATTGTTGTTCATCCGCGTGCAAGTCGGGAGCTGATCATCCTTATGCAGGGACTGTTATCTGCTCATTACCCTCACGTGTAGGAGTCTGCCCATTTCACGCTCAGTTCGAAAGTTGGTATCTTCTCTTCCTCTTCATGGTTTATGAATGTATTACCGATGACTTCGTTTCCCAAGGGTGAGCTGTTGTTTTCCCCTGTTGTGAGCTGCACTCACTGATAAGCTTCAGGGCTGTGGTCTTCCCCATGCCGGGAACTTGGTTGTCTTTCCATTTTTGGACTATGTAAGTTCCATGGTGACTTCCCTGTTCAGATTGGGTCGCTAATTTTCCCCACGTGGTTGGCTATGTTTGCCGTGGTCTTCTTTATATTTTGGGGACTGTTGTAAATTCGCTTGAGAGTCATTTTGGCCATGATAGGGCCAAGAATGACTCAGAATTTGTCTTCCCTGTCATAAGCTGTATCAGTTGTTTGATTTCATGTGTGCAATGGTGGGTCTTCGGACTGTGTAGGGAGCAAGGATGGGGCTTAGTTTTTGCTTGACAAACCTGGTGGCTGGAAACCACACAGATAGAGCTAGAGGGCTGGCCTTCTTCTCCACCAACCCTGAATAGTACTGGAAGGGAGTGCAGGGCCTGAGGGACTGTGTAGCAGAGAAGGGACCGATTCCTTGTGTTGGGTGTGTGTGGGTGTCTTAGAGGTTAGGCTAGTTCTGGTGTAGGTGTTCTTGGCTCTGTAATGAGCTCACCAGCTTAGCATTGAGCCTTTCCCCAACTCCTTGATGGCCTGATAAACCCAATTGTGTTGGCTTGGCTATGTGTGTTTTGTATATCCTTGGCTATGTGTAAGCCTGCTAGTTCCCTTATTCCTTGGTGAATCATGCCCAGCTAGGGGGTGACAGCGCTGCTGAGAGATTAAGGAGCACATTGGCCTATGGTTGGGTGGAAAGTTGCAGCGACGTAGCTGGTTACGGATCGAGCTCTTCATAAGATAAGTGATCTGGTGCATTTTACTTCTGCAACTATCTTTTATGTTAATGATATGATGAACATGTTAAATGCATGCATGTATGAATGCTATTGGTTTCCACTATGTATGATGATTAATTGTATATGTGCATGTTTTACTTCAATGTATTTCCGTTCAGCAATTTTGTGCATGCTCATGTTCATGGGGCTCTTAGCCCGGATGGTTTAAGTAATGGTGGTCGCATCCTCTTGGCCGGTCGGAGGCTTGGGGACGTGACAGTATGGTATCAGAGCCTTAGGTTGCAACAATGGACCTCTATGGGCCAAGAAGGAGCAACTGACAGAGGTTGTATCTCATTCTGCCCAGCAGAAATCAGCGGACGACTGGTAAAATTCAAAATAAAATGGTCTAAGTGTGGAGCGTTCGGGCCACTAACAGGGAAGACTTCCGCCGTTGCGGAAGAGCTAGGTAGAAGGACTTCCTCCATTGCGGAAGCACTAAGAGAAAGCATGCCCGCCGGAACAGTTTGTAGAAAGCCGCAAAAAGTTCGTCTAAGTGTTCCGCATCGGAACAATTAGCAGAAGGGACTTCCGCCATTGCGGAATCCAAAAGCCCTAAGGCTTCCAATGATAAAGACCGCCGACGCCAGAACAGTTTGGAGAAAGCCGCGAAAAGTTCGTCTAAGTGTTCCTCATTGGAACAATTAGTGGAAGCGACTTCCGCCATTGCGGAATCCAAAAGCCCTAAGGCTTTCGAAGATAAATACTGTCGACGCTGATCGGAAGAAGAAAGCGGTTCGTCAGCCACCGTTGCGGAAGCGAAATCACTAAAGCTTCCGACCAGAAAGGCCACCGACGCTGAAAAAGTTTAAAATTGTTCTAAGTTCATGCCGATTGGAAGAAGTTAGTATTTGGCGTGCCGCCGTGCGGAATCCAAAGTCACTAGACTTCCGATGTGTGAAGACAGCCGACGCCGCGAAGAAGTTAAATTTTTTCTAAGCGATTTGGCACCGATCGGAAGAAGAAAGCATTCCATGAGCCGCCATTACAGAAGCCAAAGCGTTAATTCTTCCGACGAGAGAGACCGCCGAAACGTCGGAATGATTAGTGGTTCCTAGAGCCACCGTTGCGGAAGAATTAGGGGTTCCAAGAGCTGATTCTATGGGAGATTTAGTGAAAAGAGGAGTCGGTTCTGCGGGAGATTTAGTGAAAAGAAGAGCCGATTCCACAGAATATTTAGTCAAAAGGGGAGCCGATTCAATAGTTGAAATAAGAAGGAAATTCTGAGTTTTCAGTAGGATTTCTTAATGTATTTTGACCATTTTTCAGTGGTTTTTCAGTGAATTTCAGGGCTGAAAATGAGAAATTAGCAGCGAAGATAGACATTCTTTGATGAAGAAAAATCTAGTGTTTGGAAAAACTTGTAATTTTATAATTCTCCAAGAGAAGGTAAGGAATGCCGGTTTATATTAATGTTATGTATCTAACAGTTATGTTACTAACATGTTTGCAGAGTCATAGTCACTTTCCAGGGAAGTATTCCAGGTGGTGCAGTTTGACAAGTAAGTGGTGGTTCAGTATGAGAACCCATGATGGATATGATGCTCGGGATTCGCATGAACGAGCAGAAGATGCCATGGGAGAAAATTCCCGAAATATAAATGATGACATTGAGTCTAATGGAAGGAGATTCCAAGAGACACCGTCGGATGTTGCAGACACTATGAGAAGCTTGATCAAGGCCCAGGAAGAGCAGCATCAGTTGAATGCTGCTATGCTGCAGAGTTTGACAGACTTACATAGAAGGATAGACTCTAGACAAGGTACAGCAAGACCAGAAGGAAGTAAGAGCAGTACCAGGAGAAGGAGAAGGACTTCTAGTGGATCATCTGATTCTGAAGAATCCAGCGGGGATTCAAGTTCTTCTTCTCATAAAAGGAAAAGAAGGAGACACCATAGGGATCGCTCTCGGGATGAATTTAAGAAAGCTAAACCTCCTACTTTTGATGGTGAGATAAAGACTAGACAAGAAGCTGAAGCTTGGCTTCTTGGGATAAAGAAGTACTTTCAAGTGCATGATTATTCAGGAAACATGAAGGCGAGAGTTGCCATATTCAATCTGAATGGAATAGCATCCATTTGGTGGGAACACTTCAAACAAGTAAAGAGGATCAGTGAAAGGAGACTTAAGTGGAAACAGTTCAAGAAGTATTTCAAGCAGAAGTACCTCTCTGACAGGTATTATGATGACAAGATTAAGGAGTTCCATGAGCTGAGATTGGGACAATGGACCATGGAAGAGTATGCAAATACGTTTTTGGAGCTGTTGAGGTATGTCCGGTACATCAAAGATGAAAAAGTGAAGGTCCAACATTTTCTGAGTGGATTACCTCAGTCTTATAAAGATAGAATTGAGTTTTATGAACCTAGAACTCTTGAGGAAGCAATAAGAAAGGCTAAGTATTGCTATGAGCAAAGAAAAGGTAAACCTGATTACCATAAGGCATGGAAGGATAAGAAGAATGAGAAGTTTGACCAAAGGAAGAAAGGTTTTAAACCTTCTAGCTTCAGGAATCAGCAGAAGCAGCCATCCCAAGCTGTGAGTAAGCCAGTTGGAGTGACCGGAGAAAAGCCTAAGGATCCACAGCAGAATAGAGGACCACTCCAATGTTGGAAATGTGGAGAACCCCACATGCGCAGGAATTGTCCACTCGAGAATGAAGGTGCAAGGCCAGCTTATAACATCCATGAAGCGGAAATAGTGGGTCAAGTAGCAAGGGCAGTCCCTAGGATTTATGCAGCACTGGAGGACCGCCAAGCAAACCACCAGTCAACTATGGTTGAAGTAGCAGGTAAGATTGTTGAACAATCTGTTTCTATTTTGATTGACCCTGGTTCTACGCACAGTTACATTACTCCTAGAGTAGTGGAGATTTGTGCTTTTAAGAAAGTAAAGCATAGGAAGTCTTGGTTAGTCCAGCTAGCCACTGGAACTAAGAGAAAGGTCAGTGAAGTGGTAGAGAAATGTCCATTGGTCATGAATGGATTGGTCACTTGTGTAGATCTGAATGTTCTACTGCTTGGTTCCTATGATGTTCTCATTGGAATGGATTGGTTAGAACCTCACAGGGTGAAGCTTGATTGCTACAATAAGACTTTTGAATGCATGAATGAAGAAGGAAACCTAGTAGTTGTGAAAGGCATTCCAAAGGGGATTTCAGTGAGGCAGGTTTCAGCAATGCAGTTAAAGAATTTCTGTAGGAAGGGTTTCCAGTTGTATGCAGCTCAGATTTTGGAGGAAACGAGAGATGAAACTCCTCAGTTGGAGGACTATCAGGTGTTACAGGAATTCAAGGATGTGTTTCCTGATGAGATTCCAGGGCTTCCCCCAAAGAGGGACATTGACTTCACAATTGAACTTGTGCCAGGAGCAGCACCAATGTCCAAGGCACCCTACAGGATGAGTACACTGGAGATGCTAGAGTTGAAGATGCAACTACAAGAGTTGTTGGAAAAGAAGTATATCCGACCGAGTGTGTCTCCTTGGGGAGGACTGGTTTTGTTTGTAAAGAAGAAAGATGGTACACTCAGGTTATGTATTGACTACATACAGTTGAGCAAGGTTACCGTGAAGAATAAATATCCTTTGCCTAGGATTGATGACCTCTTTGATCAAATGAGAGGAGCAAAGGTATTTTCCAAGATTGACTTGAGGTATGGTTACCATTAGGTGAGAATCAAGGACGAAGACATTCATAAGACAACCTTTAGGACAAGGTATGGGAATTATGAGTTTGTAGTGGTACCATTTGGTCTCACAAATGCGCCAGCTACATTTATGTGCCTTATGAATAGTGTCTTCAGCAGGTATTTGGACAAGTTTGTTCTCGTTTTCCTTGATGACATTCTTGTTTATTCTAAGAATGAGGAAGAGCATGAAGAGCATTTGAGATTGACGTTGAAATTGCTCAGGGAGCATCAGTTGTATGCAAAACTAAGCAAGTGCGACTTCTATAGAGATAGAATTTAGTATTTGGGTCACATTATCTCAAAGGAGGGTATATATGTGGACCTTGAAAAGATTGAAGCCATTATGAATTGGCCTACTCCAAGAAATGTGACAGATGTAAGGTATTTTATGGGACTTCCAGGATACTACAAGAGATTCATTGAGGGATTCTCCAGAGTTGCACATGCCATCACTTATTTGCAAAAGAAGGGGATGAAGTTCGAATGGACATCGAGGTGTGAAGAAAGATTTCAGAAGTTGAAGAGTCTTCTCACCAGTGCACCAGTATTGAAGGTTGCAGATCCAGAAAAAGATTTTGTGGTGTGTACCGATGCATGCGGACAGGGGCTTGGAGGATTCCTTATGCAAGACAACCACGTTATATGTTATGAGTCAAGAAAGTTGAAGGAACATGAGATGAGCTATGCCACTCATGATCTAGAGCTTTCAGCCATAGTACATTCTCTCAAGACTCTGGAGACATTACTTGATGGGAAAGAGATTTGAACTCAGAACAGACCATTGTGGACTGAAGTATCTATTTGAACAGCCTACTCTGAATGCTAGGCAAGCAAGGTGGCTGGAGTTTTTATGTGAGTTTGATTTTGAAATCAAGCACATAAAGGGAAAAGAAAATAAGGTAGCTGATGCACTCAGCAGGAAGGTGTAGGAAATGCATGTGGCATCTCTTAGTATTTGTCAATCAGATTTGAGGCAGCAGATTGTTAACCATGTTGTCGGAGATGAATTGTATGAGCAGGTCAAAGACAAGCTGCAGCAGCAAAGTCTTGAGAAGAAGTATGAGGGATATAAATTGGAAGAAGATGGACTTCTCACTTATAAAGGTAGAATTTATATTCCAAATGTAGCAAATTTGAGGAGAGCTGTTATGGATGAAATCCATCAAGCTCCGTATTCTGGTCACCCAGGATATCAGAAGACGATTGCTACAGCTAGGAAGCAGTACTTTTGTCCAGGTATGAAAAGGGAAATGGCTGAGTACATTTCAAGGTGTATGAAATGTCAACAGGTAAAGGTTGAGCATCAACATCCAGTAGGTTTGTTGCAGCCTTTGCCAGTTCCAGAATGGAAATGGGAAGTTAATTCCATGGATTTTATTATAGGATTGCCAATGACTTGGAGACAACATGACTCCATCATGGTTGTGGTGGACAAGTTGACTAAGGTAGCACATTTTATACAGGTTAAGTCTACGTATGAGACTGGAAACATTGCAAAGATCTTCATGAAGGAGATATTCAAATTGCATGGATTGCCTAAGGCAATAGTCTCTGACAAGGATGTCAAGTTCACTTCCAACTTTTGGAAGGGGTTGTTTGCAGATTTGGGTACGAAGCTAAACTTCAGCACTGCATACCATCCTCAGAAAGATGGTCAGACATAGAGGGTTAATCAGGTGCTTGAATACATGCTTCGCATGTATGTAATGGACAAACCAACCCAGTGGGGAGATTACTTGCACTTGGTAGAGTTTGCTTATAACAATGGACAACAGGCATCCTTGGGGATGAGTCCATATGAAGCTTTGTACAGAAGAAGGTGTAGGACACCAGTGACTTGGGATAATCCAGTGAACAGGATTATGCTTAGGCCAAAGTTGCTCAAGGAGATGGAGCAAGAGGTGGTAAAGATCAGGCAGAATCTGAAAGTAGCACAAGATAGACAGAAAAGCTATGCAGATAAGCATAGGGTGAACAGGGAGTTCAGTGTTGGGGATCATGTTTACCTCAGAGTGAGGGCAAGGAAGAGTTCCTTGAAGCTTGGTAGTTGTGCCAAGCTGTCACCGAGATACTGTGGGTCGTTTGAAGTGCTTGAAAGAATAGGGCCAGTTGCATATAGAATTTCATTACCTGCTAGCACTAGAGCTCATAATGTTTTTCATGTTTCTTTGCTTAAGAAATATGTACATGACCCTAACCATGTGATAAATTGGGATGTGATTTAGGTGGAACACGAGGGAGAGTTCTGAATCGAGCCAATGGGCATCCTCGACAGGAAGGTCACAATGCTCCGGAACCGAGCCATGGGGCAGGTAAAGGTGCAATGGGAGCACTACGGACCTGAAGAGGCTACATGGGAGCTGGAGGATGCCATGCGATTGGCACATCCATTTTTGTTTAATTTTGCGGAGCACTGAGGCGATATCAGTGTAGCATTTTGTTCAATTTTGTAAGCACTGAGGACAGTGCTATTGAAGGGGGAGGGGAATGTCACACCCCCGGTTTTGACCCCGTTGCATTAAATGTACATGATGTATATATTGTAATGATCATGGTGTGGAGCTAAAGGCCAAGGCCCCACCATCGATCGATTATGCTATGTTTTGGATTTAAATTTGTCGCCGATGGTATATCGGGGCATACGACATACATATTGAATTGTCATAATGTAAATATGCATCTTTAATTAAAATGAACCCGACCAGCTATGCTCGCGGCAACTAAAATGAGAAGGGGCATGATTTTCACAAGGATAAGGATGTGGGGAAAATGTCAAACCTTGGCCAATAAGGGAAAATACCCATGTGTCTTCTTTCTTTAC
>LPNX010781996.1:67281-85012 GCA_001517045.1 Pseudotsuga menziesii
ATTAGGGCATGACATGATTCAAATACATTACAATACATCCCAGAATGAACATCGGGTTACAATAGATAAGAAATACAAGTGAATACATTCCGAAGTTTCAATTACATCAACACTCCCTCTTAACTAGGAAGGTATTCACTCGACACAATTTATCAGCACTGGTCTTCTTCTCTGTATCATCTCGGTCATCGTCAAGTCCTTGTCATCTTCAAGTCATCTTCGTCTTCAAGTCATCTTTCATTTGGATCTGTATCATCACTCGATTTAGATCATCATTACTGGATCATACTTGATCTCGAACATCGTCACTAGATCATACTCGATCTGGAACATCGTCACTAGATCATACTTGATTTGGAACATCACTGGATCTGGATCATCACTCGATCTGGATCAACATCACTGGATCTGGATCATCACTCGATCTGGATCATCATCACTGGATTGGATCTGGATCATCACTCAATCTAGATCATCATCACTAGACTGGATCTGGATCATCATTCGATTTGGATCATCAATCGATCTAGATCTCTCGGAGTCATCATAACTGGATCTGGATCATATCTCGATTTGGATCTCATCTGGTCATCATCATGTGTGTACTATCTCGTCATAGGAATTTCTATAGAGCCAGCTCTTTTTCATGCTAGTTGTAGGCCTAGCCATCAGGTAGGTCTTCACCCGACACTTACATCTGACCTACTCATCAAAAAGGCATGCCCAACACTTACGTCTGACCTACTCGTTAGAAAGGCACGCCCAGCACTCACATTTGATCATGTAGTAAACTACAATCACATCAGAAAGGCCTAGCACTCACATTCACCAGCATGGTAGGCACATCTACTACCATCTGTGAAATGGCTCTGCACTTACATCTGACCCACTCATCAAAAGGGCACATCCATCCAGATAGGAACACATCCTATCATAGTGATGGAAGACTCCCATCCAGGATGGAACACATCCTACTCACAGTGATGGAATATTTTCCCACTTTCATCCAGGCTGGAACACATCCTACTCACAATGATGAAAGACTCCCATCCAGGCTAGAACACATCCTACTCATAGTGATGAGAGATTTCAGCACTTACATCTGAGCAAGTGGGAACACATCCCTCAGTCGCTCCAGAAAGGCTCTGCACTTACATCCATCCAGACAGGAACACATCCTATCACAATGATGGAAGGGATTGCACTCACATCTGATCCTATGAGAACACATCCCAGTAGTCATATCAGAATGGCTCCCAGTCCTCGACTGAGCTACCTGGTAACTGACCAGGCACCTCCATTCTCCTAGAGAATGGCAATTGCCCTTACATCCGACCTGCTCATTGGAATGGCTAACACTCACATATGACATGAAAAGAAATTAATCCTTTAGCCATGACAGAATGGTTCATCCCTTACATCTGATCAAGTGGGAACACATCCCTCTATCACATCAAAATGGCTACTCAGTCCTACACTGAGTGATCCTGGTAACTGACCAGGTGCCTCCATTCCCATAATGGCAATTTCCCTTACATTTATCCTACTCGATAGAATGGCCAGCACTCATTTCTGACATGGAAGGGAGCAACCCTATCACCATGAAAGAATGGCTTAGCCCTTACATCTGACCATGGAAGGAACCAATCCTCTCACCATGTCAGAATGGCTATGGGTCTCATCACTTTCTCTTGGAGGAAACCTCGATCTGGAGAACACCAAGTCTCTCCCTGAAGTACTTAAACTTTAGCCTAGCCAATGGCTTAGTCAATACATCAGCTATCTGTTCCTCTGTCGCAACATACTGGAGCTTCACTGCTTCTCTCTGCACCATATCCCTGATATAGTGATACTTGATCTCGATATGCTTCGACTTGTCATGGAAAACTGGATTCTCTGACAACTTCACGCAACTCTGGTTTTCACAATGTATACAAGTAGCATCCAACTGGAGATCAAATATATCAGACAGTAGCTTCTGCAGCCATACTTCCTCACAACTAGCTGAACAAGCTGCGGCATACTCTGCTTCAACTGTACTCAGTTCCACACAGGATTGCTTCCTACTAAACCAAGAGATCACACCTGATCCCATACTAAAGCAACATCCTAAAGTACTCTTCCTGTTGATGGAACTGCCTGCCCAATCTGAATCAACATAACGTTCTGGGTTAATCTTTTGATTCAAATTGTACTTGAGCCCATAATCAACTATACCCCTCAGGTACCTCAGAATATTCTTTGCAGCAATCAAGTGAACATGTCTCGGATCTGTCAAGAACTGGCTCAAGGTGTTCACAGCAAAGCAAATGTCTGGTCTCATGTTCGTTAGGTACATCAATGACCCAATCATCTGACGATACATCATAGCATCAACCGTCTTTGATGAAGAATCACTCAATAGCTTCAAGTTCGATGCCATAGGTGTGGTCATGCAGTCCATCATCCTGAACCTATTCAAGATTTCCCTTGTCCACACCTCCATGCCTAGAAAATAGTGCATCGACACATAACAGGAGCATCACTGGTCTTCCGCCTTCAACCTTGAAGCAAAGGTTGGAATCCACTTTACTCTCAGTAAAGCCTAGAGTCATTAGTAATCTGCCCATCCTGTCGTACCACGTCGAACCTCAAGATATTATGTAGTCACTCCCTCTGAAGCAGAGCGTCATACTCCCTCTGTCTTCTGTACTCTATGCACTGAACATTCTGTACCGGAGTGACAAGTATTTTCCTATGCTACTAATATTCTATGTGACCGTCTAGTGTACAGACTTGCATCTTCAACCTTGTAGCAAAGGTTAAGATCTTCATCAATCTCATCATGTATGTGTTTCAACTCTTACTGGCTGCAAATGTCTCTTCGTAGTCTGGGCCTTCCTTTCGATAGAAGCCTCATGCTATAAATCTTGCTTTGTATCCCACGATGTTTCCATCTACTGCATGATGGAACTATGAACTTCTCTTCAGGTCTCGATACTACGCCCTGACATCATTCTTCTTGAACTAGTCTTCCTTTTCTTCTTGGTGGCTGGAATGTTCTGCATCAATGATGTCACTACACTCGTCATATTATTCTTTGTCTTTGAACTGTCGTCACTTGTTCTTCGGAACAAGTCTTCATTCTTCTTTGCTTGTAGGCGATTATGTATGCGGTCTTTCCTACAAGTCAAATGCATTTGTATGGTTAGAACATTTCATAAGGAATATTCATATTGGAAAATACTTATGCATAAATATATGATCATGCAACTACTTTAGCCAATACAACATTCATCCATATCTCACTAAAACTTTCTAGATGCCTTCCATCTCTACCAGGACAACATTGAGATTGTGCACTAATCCAATATGTTAGCAAAGAGGTTTCATTCTAGATAAGTAGCAATGGAGAATTTGTATAGCACCATGAGCTCCTTACCCATCACATTCATATTAGTAGTATACTGTCGTTAATGCAAACATCCTATCATGCATGATACATCAACTGAATATAAACAAATGCATAACAAAACAATATCATGAAATGACAATTGAATACTTATCTTTATTTGTTTCGTGGGTATACTCCTTCTTGAGCCTTTAGCTTCATCGTCTTCTTCATTCATGATAGCATCGTTTCTTATCCAAATGATAGGATGGATAAGAAGTTCTTCAAGAGTTGAGTTCTTCATATTCCTCATTGCTTGAGGGATCTTCTTTAGATGGTAAGAGCTCGATCTTCAGTTGCTCCCACCTTCTCTTCTCGAGCTTCTTCTTCTTGTGAGTTCTCTTCCCAAAATCTACTAAAATTAATCACTTCCTTCTGGCACACATTCCTCGAATGAATGAATCCCATGATCCTGTTAGGCCATTCAATGTGGCCATCACCACTTCTGCATTCTTCACTTTTTCTTTTACCGCTTCAAGTTGTTCTTTGATTTGAGAGACTCTTATGACTGCATGGTCTCTGCATTCTGGATCTTCACATTCTTCAACTGGTTTCTTAAGGTCATGTTCTGATTTCTGTTCTTCTCTTCAAATAGCTTGGTCAATGAATCAAACATCTTCGGTGTCTTTAAGGAAGACACTTGTGGTACAAGTTGATCCGTGACTGAATCAATCATGATCTTCTTGGCCTTGACCAAGTTCTTCTTGTGTAAGGCTTATAGCCTCATCTCCCTTTGAAATTGGAACCTCTCTACTCATGTAGGTGTCCAATTCATTTTCTTCAGAGAGATCATATACTTCTATGCTTAGAATTTGTGAGCTTCACCAATCTGATGTGATAGATCACTTTGAAATGAGAACTTCAAATGAAAAATAGCAAAGGATTAGATCTTACCGATTTGAGGTGTCCGTCCTGGTTCCGGAGCTGGCTGATCTAGGGTTTGTCACAGAAACCCTAATTTTAAAAACTTGGAATATTTCAGATCTAATTGGGTAGAAAGATATATCTTTTGAAATGGAGCTGTCCAATGTACTCCTTTTCTGAAAACAGTGGAGGGAAGCTCTCGGAACAGGAAGTCCTAGTTTTCCAATTTCTTCTACAGAAATTCCTGTTACTGTTTCTATGATATCTCCAAAATTAATCATCTTCTGTATCTGATATTTTATATTAAGGTAACCTTGCATGTACCTGATCTAACACCATAGGTTTCATCAGAATTTGTTTCACCATTTGGTATTTATGATCCTTTTCCCAAGGTGACCTGTTACAGGACTGTTCAGAACAGCGAAGTTGTATGGCATACCACGTGTCACTGGTCCATCTTCTGAGTGTGATATTCGGATAAACAAAATTAAAGTCCATTCCCTTTCTATAACATCTTAAATAATTCCATTTGGACCTCTGTATCCAAAGATATTGCAATTCTCCGCAAGTGTCTTGTTTAAGGATGAATTATGGAAGAGGCTGGAACCCTAACTTGGAGGGATCATATCTCCCAGAATATAGCGAATCAGAGGTTTCGTTTTGGACACAGTGTTCATCAGGATCTTATCTTCAGCCCCTAAAATTTTTAGCTTCTGATACTTCTCCAAACTTGGAATATAGCGAATGTACCAAAACTTATCAGTTTTAGTATTTAGGGTTTTTCCTAGCTTGGGGTCAAACTAGGGTTTGACTTTCCCAGAGTTTAACCCAACCAAATTTCTTGATCCAAGTCTCTAAAATTTATTTTTGATGAGGAGAACAATTCTATGCTGGTTTCACTAAAAAATTCCTCTTCTGTAGAAATCCCTAATTTCCACATCGAAAACTGAAAATGCTCGAAATCGAATTTCGCTTCGACAGAAAGATGCGCCCTTCAATGGAGAGTCATTATAGCATACTTTTGCTAATAGATTGTGGAGAGAGACCCAAAAAGTAAGAATCCATAGCTTCTGCAGCTGCACAATGTCTTCTTCTTAGGTTAGCTCTGATACGATGTTAGTTTTTCATCATATAAGCTAGCATTATGATCTTAGGATCTTTTCACTGAGAGAATAACAAGCACAGCAATAAAACATAAGCACATCACAAGAGTGTTATACACCTGAATGGCATCTCTCCGCCCGAGTGCTGACTTCCCTCAGGTTGGAACACAAAAGGACACTTATGGATTGAGGTTTTCCCATATTCACTATACCTTGGATCATGATGAAGTACATTCCCTATATACCCAGCTGGTTACTTTGCCATTTTGCCATGTTGAGTTGTATTCGCGACTCTCTACATTGACAACTCGCGCATCATTCGCGAGTATCCTATACAGCAAGTCACAAATCTTTGTATTCGTGGGTTGCTCTTCTATATAGTCGCGAATCACTCGCGGGTTGCTCCACTACAGACCCGTGAATGGTTTCCTCAACATTAAAACATAAAACCATGCGCTAATGGGAGATTAGTTTACTCATTTAACTTAATCTTCTTAACTGCTATAACCTCCCTAACCTTCAAGAACTGCCTCATTTCATCCATATAAATAGAGGCCTTGGGGAGGGTGTTTGATAGTCATACTTGGAGAGCAAAGTTATGCTGGCGGATTGTCTACATAAATCTTTGGAGCAGAGAAACTCAGAGTCCTTTGGTGACAGAGGAGTCCTTGTCTCAGACATTGGGTTGTAACCTAAACTCTTTCCATTATTGTTAATAAAGAGATTACTTCTTCCATATGTGTTTCATGTCTTGTAGATTGGTAAATGTTTACATTTCCATATGATATATGATTTGCCTAACCTGCATATATATACATGAATCATCTTGTATCTGGAAGAGTGTTTATTAACAGGTGAAGGAGGAATTATCCTGGAGACTTTGGAAGTGGATCAGAGAGGAAGAAGATAGCAAGGACCAGCCTTCGTTTAATACAAGTAAGTCCTTCTACTTTACTATTTCCTATTCTGTACTTCATAAGTCAAATTGTCTGCAAGTGAATGAGTATGTTGGTAACCCCCAGACCTAGGTTATTAGGTGTATTATCCTGTACAACAGAACTGGCGACTCCGCTGGGGAAGCCTAGTCTGCTATAGGTCTTTTCTGCTTTCCTGACCAGTGTTTGCTTGAAGTCTGCTTGTGATTTTTATCCTGCTTTCTTACTTACTTCAGTGCTTGAAAGTCTTAGGGTTTTTCTCTGTTTTTGAGAAATTTTTTATACCCATTCGCGGGTTGTCCTTCTGGACAATCACAAATTTTGAGTTGCATTCGTGGGTTGTTACACTGAACATTCATGACTTGCACTGCTAGAAAGTCGTGAGTACTCCTGAAAACTGGGATTTGTGTGTAAAAGTTTGCTTGTTCTTTTGCCTCTTATACTTCCTATTTTCTGAGAAGACTTTCTTTAAGAGTGCTGTAGATTTGTTTGAATGTCTCAGGTGATCATATCTTAGTGCTTTTTGAAAGCCCTTGAGTTCTTTTACTTGTTTTATTTACTGTTTACATCTTGAAGCTTTCTGGCTTGTTTGGGTTGTTGGTTAGAGTGCCTAAGTCTAGATCAGTGATCAGGGTCTTGGACTCTGTCTTCCCAGTCTGCTTTCTATCAGTTACTAGTTTGCACTTGCCTGTTTAAAGCCTCCAGTGATTTCTTGGTCATTGTTTGCACCCAAGCTAGGGTTCCTAGCCTACTTTTCTTGCTGGTCTTTAGGTTCTGTTTGCTTGTTAGTTTCAGTTTGTAGTTTTTATATAGTTCATAAGTTTCAGGTTTACTCAAGCATTGCATTATAGATGCACAGTAGTTTTTTGGGCATTTTTTAAAGTGGAAAACAAAACATAGTCAATCTTTTGCATTGTAATTTTTGCATAAAGTAGTGTTTGTTTCAGTTTAAAAAATATTATCTCAGAAAAATACAAAAATATATAGGCTTAGTTTCTCTTATTTAGTGCTTTTAGTTCATCAATATATATTTGAAAAAATGAAAAGAAGTTCATTTTATAGTGTTAGTTTGCCTTGAATGCACCTTTAATTTCATTTATTTTCTGCTGAGTCAAAACACCATACAGTCCATCACTTCCACTTCCTTTGAGTAAAGAACAGCCTTAAAATTAACGCATAAATTTAAAATTTATTAGTAAGCTTTTATTTTTAGGGCCTTCCACCTACTAGCTTAGGCTAGGCTTGTGGGATAGGGAGTGTAAACTTCCCACAAGCTATAAACTCAGACGTAGTGGACCATTCATTAGGTAAATCCTTGGTTCTACCGCTGTATCTGGGAAGCTCCTCTCAAATGGGAGTTAAGCACTAGGTTGCGTGGAGGCTTGGGAGTTAAGCACTAGGCTGCGTGGAGGCTTGGACAGAGGAGATAACCCTCCGAATCCTTGTCGAAGCGTAACCCAGGACTTTTGTGCATCTGGGGATTCTGTCCTAGACAGAGTTTCGGGCTCAGCTACCCTGCCCATGCGTATGAGTTCGGCTGACGACTGTCCCCCCAGACAATAGGTATTGTCAAGGTAGCCTTTAGTCTCTTGTCTTTTAGGGCTCATACCCAGGTAAACCGGAAGGTTATTTCTGGTTCACCTTGAACGGACTTGGAAGGTAACCCTTGTGGAAAGTGTAGGAGGGTGGTTGGGTGATTCCTCCATTTGTGCCTAAGAACCCCTCAAGGACGCCAAGTAATTGTTCATCGGATTTATTCTGGAAAGTATATCTTTATAGCCTATTTTGATTGCTTGAGACTCTAGGATCTTTTTAGTGTATGCTCTGTGGATTTGCTTGTGTTTAGTCTGACCTTAGGGTGTGATTTGTTAAAGTCTTAATTCTGGAGGACCAACTGCTTAGAAGGTCAAGAAGGTTGAGAAACCTTCCTCCTCTCACACCACTGGAACCTCCACCTTTACTCCAAAGGCGGAGATTAACCACAGGTGGTTCTTTTGAACTAGTAGGAGTAAGCGAGGTTCTTGGTGAACCGGAATTGATAGCTAACCGCTTTGACTTAGACACAGTCGAGATAGAAGGGTTGCAAGCTGACGAGTTTGCAAGAAATTATAATACCCCCTTGACTGATTTGAACGATCCAGTGATCGTGTAGGTTAGGCCTTTTAGTTCACCAGTACTAGGTGTACCTGTAGGTAGAGGCATGTCTTCTGAGGGAGAAAGTTCATTTGTCTTCACCTCAACCCTTCCGGTTGAAGGGGTACTACCTCCCCTGGTTAGTACCCCTAGATCTAGTTTACCTTCCACACCCTTAACTCCAGCAAGCCGGGTGGTCCAACCACCGGTTTACTCGAACATAGGAAGTATGTCTGGTGATATGGCTACTGGGATTCCTAGTATGCCTACAATTCCTTCTTCCTTCCCTTACACTACCCACAGTGGTCCGGTGGGATCCTCGGCCTTTGTCCAAGGATTCCCTTGGAATGGGGGGCACATACCCCCATCCAGTCCTTACGTAGGTCCACCTCCTTCATATGTAGGAGTGCATTTTGGGGGCAACACCTCTTATGGGCAAAGATTCCAAACCCCTATTTCGGTCCCATACACGAGCTCTCCCTTCTCTTTGTTTAGTGGAGGGATACTTGCTCCAGTCTTTCAGACCCCAACTTCTATGGGGATGGCCCGAACCACTTATACTACACCTCCCACCCAAAATCCAGTGGCCTACGGATGGAATCCGTTCCAAAGCAACATTACCACTGTCTGGGGGCAACCCCACCTTTACTCATGGGCATTCGGGGGCAGGACCCTCAAATACCCAAGCTAGCACATCTAGTACACAGGATAGGCCCAAAATTCCCTTTCTGGCAACTTTGAACTTGCCAGACTTATCGAAATTGATGAACGATCTGGTGAGGCATGACCCCTTGTGGCCACCTGTTCCCACCAAGTTTCCCTCGGATATCCCTAAATTCGAAGGTAAAGCTGGTGAAGATCCTGGGGCACATGCCACCACCTTCCATTTATGGTGTTCTTCCAATTCATTGAATGAAGATTCAATGAGATTGAGGCTATTCCAGAGGACCTTGACGGGCACTGCAGCAAAATGGTACATTGAGTTGCTTTCTGCTGCTTTTAGTAGTTTCTGGGATTTGGCGAGTGCTTTCCTTAACTGCTTTCAGCTTCCAGTCCGATACAATTTCAGAATAGACTTGTTGTCCACCTTTATACAAAACAAGGCTACACATATCTCGGACCATATCCAAGAGTGGAGGAGGCGAAAGAGCCGTATTAAAGCCACCATCCCTCCTGAGTTTTTATTAGAATGGTTCCTTAAATCATTGTTTCCATATATATCTAAGGATGTTTCTACATCAGGAGTGACTAGTGAGGAAGAAGCCATACTCAGGGCCCAGCAGTTGGACTTGATTTATTCACAGTTTGGGATCTTATACGAGATCATCCCTGAGGCACCAAGGCCTTCTCATGAGGCCGAGAAACCCAAGCCTGGAGCCCATGCCGATGGTGTGGTTGGGTCCGTTAGTTCTCCCGCTGTAGAGTCTTTGACAAAACAACTTCACCAATTGTCTATCAAACAGTCTACGGCGGAGGCAGCAAAGGCTGCCCCCTCTCCCCAAACCGCAAATGTTTTTGCTCAAACTTCTCAAAAGGGAAATCAGCAGTCCGGCGGTAAGAAGAAGAAGGGTAAAAAAGGAGAGGGAAACCAAAACCAAAACAAGCCTAAGCCCACAAACAATGCTGATGGGGGCAAAAAAGATAAAAAGAAAGTCAAGTTTCCTTGTAAGTTGTGCCAAGGAGACCACTTGACCCACCTTTGTCCCCTCATGGAACAAGATTAGAAGCTGTTAAAAACTCAACCAATGGCTGTCCTGAAGGATCAATTTCCCCAAGGGAAGAATTCCACGTCAGCTTCTACTGTAGTAGGGGGCAGTCAAACTGCTCCTGACCCTAATTATATCAACATGGTTAGATCCTCAACTTTGTTGCAAACCAGGAACAAGAACTATGAGAAAGAGACTCCTGAGATGGGTAAAGCTGTAGGTGAACCTTCCAACCCGCTCACTATAGAGAAACCATTGGAAATAATGCCAAAGATACCCAAAGGTGTCTTTAAGAAGACTTTGCATAATCCCAATAGGGATGCTTCCAACTACTCAGTGGTTGAAGACCTAGCTCAAACCCCATGTGCAATGTCAGCTTTGGAGGTGCTATAGAGTTGTCCCTCCCAGCGGGATTCCCTCTTAGCAGCTCTAGGTAGCATGGACTCTTCGAGTCTCACGCCGAAGTTTCATTTGTCTGATGTCAAAATTCACCTCCCTTACCATGTAGCCCTATCCATAGATGTTGTCCATGGTGGTAAGACTATTGGGCGAGCTGTTGTTGATGAGGGAGCCTCTACATGTGTCATGTCCCTGGCCTGCTGGAAAGCTCTAGGATCCCCAGAGCTGGTCCCATCAACCACTTTACTTACTGCTTTTGATGGAAGGTCTTTCCGTCCACATGGTATCTTTCCAGCTTTTGAGATTAAGTTGGCAGGAAAAGCAGTGTCTGTTGAAGTTGAAGTGATTGATGCTCCCTTGGACTATAATTTGCTTTTGGGTAGGAATTGGACTTATGTAATGACTGCTATTGCATCGGCTGTTCTTCGTGTCATGGTATTTCCACATGAGGTAAAGTTGGTTACTGTTGACCAGCTTGATTTTACTCGAAAGGGCCATTTAGAGTCTAAGGATTCCAATGTACCATTGGTTGATCAGGCCAAGCCTGCTCAGAGCTTGGGGGCTAGATTGTACACATCTTTGATGGGCACATTTGATATCCCAGCCCGGGTTAACTATATCAGTCCCACTAGTGTGGGGAAGTCCATCACTTCGGTGGTGGATAGGACTGATCCTTGGGTTCTCCCAACCCCCCAAGAACCGGAAGTGCCCTTATCAGCAGTGGAAGTGGCATATCAAGCTATTACCCAAGCCACTGTTGATTCTATGCTAGATCCTCTAACAGTCTCGGATGATCTGGACGAAGTCTATTTGCCCGCATGGGTGGAAAACTCTTCACATTCCATAGATTGCTTAGAAATTGTTTTACCTTCCGATGAAGCCATTCTGGAAGCTATGTGTAGCCATGATAAGATATGTGAGGATCTTCATCACCGCTCTTATTTCCTTCCAGACCTAAGCAAGATAGAAAACCAAGAGTTTCATGTGAGACTGCCTGGAGATGTTGATATATCTGTTAACCCTTTGCCTAGGGAAGGGGTGTTTGCCGAGGGGAATATGGCAAAAATTTCCGCTACTATACCTATCAATATCTCTGTCAAACCAGATGTCGTGGAAAACATCTATATAGGTGCAAACTTCTCTCCGGAGGAGATTGCTATCTACACTACCCTTTTTAAGGAATTCCGCGATATCTTTGCTTGGTCATATGAGGAGATGCCAGGCATAGATCCATCTATTGTCCAACATGAAATCCGTACCTACCCTGATGCCAAGCCAGTTCGGCAGAAATTATGTCCCGTGAACTCATGTAAAGCGGCGGCTGTGAAGGCAGAGGTTGAAAAGCTGTTGAAAGCAGGTTTTATATATCCCATTGGTTTGACTGAGTGGGTGTCCAACCCAGTTCCCGTTGATAAAAAGCAAGGGACTATTCGTGTTTGTACTGACTTTCAAGATCTTAACAAAGCTTGTCCCAAGGAAAACTACCCCACACCATTCATTGATAAGATCATTGATGCTTGTGTGGGGAGTGAACTCTTTTCGTTTATGGATGGTTTTTCCGGCTATAATCAAATCCAAATCAAACCGGAAGACCAGCATAAAACTGCTTTTCTTTGCCCTTGGGGTACATTCGCTTATAGGAAAATTCCCTTTGGATTGAAAAATGCAGGGGCAACCTTTCAACGAGCCATGAACTTTGATTTTCATGATATAAAAGCCATCGTCGAACCTTACCTAGATGATCTGCCCACACATTCTCACAAGAGGATCCAACATCCAGATCATTTACGGTTGATTTTCGAGAGATGCAGATACTATAAAATTTGCTTGAATCCCCACAAGTGTGTGTTATGCGTTGAGTCAGGGAGACTACTAGGATTCATTGTTTCAAGTAGAGGCATCCAGGTGGATCCACTAAAAGTTGAGGCCATTGTAAATCTGCCTCCTCCTCGTACACTTAGGCAACTTCAGAGTCTACAAGGAAAGTCTAACTTCCTTCAACGTTTTATCATTAATTATGCCAAGATCATGAAAGGTTTCATGCGCCTGCTTAAACAGGACACCCCATTTGTATGGGATGAAGCTGCACAACTTGCGTTCGAGGCATTGAAAAAAGCCTTGTTGTCGGCTCCTTTATTGCGCCCGCCGGATTATTCTAGGGATTTTATATTGTATCTGGCCGCGTCAGATTCAACCATTGGAGTAGTGTTAGTTCAGGAGGACGACAAGCTCATTGAGGATGTTGTTTATTATCTTAGCCATGCTTTGGTTGGGCCTGAGCTTAAGTACTCTCACGTTGAGAAGTTATCCTTAGCGGCTGTTTATGCTGTACAGAGGTTACGACACTATATCTTATTGAGGACCACTACTGTAGTGGAGGATGTCAACCCTTTCCAATATGTTTTATCCCGATGGATTGTTGGGGGAAAATTCAATAAGTGGATAGTTATTCTCCAAGATTTTGACTTGGTTTTCCAATCCGCTAAATCAAAGAAGTCCTTAGTGTTTGCTGAGCTTATAGCAGAGTTTCCTACGGAAGAAGATGTAGTGATTCAAGATGACTCATTCCCAGATGAGCACATCTTCCTTATATCCACCTCTGATCCTTGGTACAGAGATATTCTCATATATCTCCAGACTTCGAAGTGTCCTGCCGCTTACTCTAGGGAAGACCGACGTAAGTTACGACTTCATGCCAAAAACTACCTCATAATAGGAGATACTTTATATCGACGAGGGGTAGATTCTGTCTTGCGTCGCTGCCTTACTCATGAGGAAGCGGAGATTGTCCTAAATGATTCTCACAGTGGAGCATGTGGGGGTCATTTATCTGGGTTAGCAACGGCCCAAAATTTTTTACGTGCCGGTTATTTTTGGCCCTCAATCTTTAAAGATTGTGTGGAAGCAGTAAAGCGCTGCCATCCGTGTCAGCTATATACCAGAAAAATGCGGTCACATCCTGCTCCCTTGTTTCCCGTTGTCTCGGTAGGCCCCTTCATGAAGTGGGGGATTGATTATATGACATGCAACCCAGCCTCGGCTGGGGGGCACAAATACATCATTGTCGCTGTGGACTATTTCACAAAATGGGCAGAGGCAATGCCTACTTTTAAGGCCGACGGGGAAACAACAACTTTCTTCGTTTTCAATCAGATTATTACTAGGTTTGGTATTCCAAAGGTGATTGTCACTGACCATGGCAGTCATTTCCAAAACCACATGATGTCAAAACTGACCACCATGCTCGGATTTCAACAAGAACATTCTTCTCCCTATTATCCGCAGGAAAATCGTCAGGTTGAGGCTGTAAACAAGACTTTAAAAACCATTCTTAAACGTACTATTGATGCAGCCCACTCCAATTGGCACATCATGTTATACCCTGCTCTTTGGGCTTATCGAACCAATGTCAAAACTGCTATGGGTTTTTCCCCCTTCCAACTCATTCACGGGGTGGAAGCTATTACTCCGATTGACTATGAAATACCATCCTTGCAGATAGCTATTCATGTGCTACCTGATACGACTGAGCTTGAAGAACGGTTGTTACACTTATAGCACCTTGATGAGCAGCGCAGAGATGTGCTGACTGCAAACCAGGCTCACAAAAATAGGGTTAAAGCTCAATATGATAAATCGGTCAAGCCTAGGATTTTCTTTGAAGGGGAACTTGTCTTGCTCTGGGACCAAGATAAAGAACCTCTGGGGGCAGGAAAGTTCAAGGCCATGTGGTTAGGACCCTATGTTGTGTCTAAAGTATTGAGTAAAGGTGCATATGAATTAGTGGATTATGATGGGAATAAGTTGCCCGAGCCTAGAAATGGGCTCTACCTGAAGAAGTACTACGCTTAGGCCTAGCACTTTTTCTTGTATATTAGTGTATGTATTTTATGTACATTAGGTTGTCAGTTTTGTTTTTTATACGATTTGTTGGTTGTTGCAGATGTCTTTCGAAATGTATGTAGGTTTCCCTGATGGCGCCAGCTGTCACACTTGTAACCTAGCTTCAGCAGCATGGGTTATCTATTCTCCCTCAGGACAGCTTGTTGCCGCGGGAGGCGCTTGCCTAGGTCCTGCCTCTAATAATGTTGCTGAATATAGGGCGGTTATTGAGCTCTTATGGGATGCGTTGTCACGTGGTATTACCCAGTTTGAGGTCCGCTTGGATTCCCAGTTGGTAGTTTCCTAGCTCAATCGAGCTTACCAGGTGCGTAATCCTACATTGTTACGTTAGTTCACGCAAATTCGTTCATTGGAAAGGCATTTTGAAGTTATTACTTTTAATCACATTCCAAGAAACCAAAATTCATTATCTGATGCATATGCTAATTACATTTTGGATTGGCATCTCACACATAATTCATAAAATATACAACACATATATAAAAAACACTTGTAAATATACTGACAACCAAACACACACACACACACACACATATATATATGTAAATATTTGTTCATACATAGGATAGATCGAGTCTGATCCGTAGATCCAAATATACAAATATACAAAAAAATGGATCATCATCCATCATAATGCCTAGAACTATGCCTGCCCGCCATGACCACTAGGACCTCCTTGGTCCTCGTGACCTCTATGCCCCCTGGCTTCTTCAGCCTCCTCGGCCTCAGCAGCCTCCACCGCATCTCTATATACCACTACTGCTCTGGCTACCCGTCTGAAAAGACGTAGCCAGGCTGGTGGAACCCCAACTACGAACTCCTGCATAGCTGCAGGGAGATGCTCTATCTGTATAGTAGGTACTCGCTCAGTCAACCTGGTCAGCTTCGTTTCAAGTACCCTGAACAGCCCAGGATCTCCTCCTGCTACAGGACGTACGAAGGTACGTGGGTGCCCTTCAGGGCGGACTGGTCCAATATCTGCATTTTGACACATGAGTAGGATTAGACTTGTGCATATGTATATATCCTATCATTATAAAATTCATAAAAATTTGATAATGACAAAAATTAAAAAAATGACTTACCCGTCTCTCCCCATGCTCCTCCTGGAGGGAGGACTAGGTCAGGGTCACCTCGGAAATCTAATCCAGCATATGGAAACTGCTCCAATTCTGGCACCTGCCATTCCCACCATGTATAAAAATCGTCATCGTACATGCTATGTACCACATCTCCTCCTTCTTGACGGAGGAATATATCTCCCCACCTAATCAGCCTCGGCTGACGTGGATGGGTGACCTGTAAGGGTATCGCAGGGGTCATAGCTGGCACCCTCTCAAAGAAGAATGCAACCAATATACTAGCATAACCGAAGTTCTTGCATCTTCCCCTCCTATAATCGGATAATTGCCTCTTCATAATGGGGGCAATTCTCGAGCACCAGTCATAGAGTGTGCCTCTAAAGCTATCCACTGCCACCCTCATCTGAGTACAGGTGGCCATATGCAACCCTGCTGACCCTGAAAGTATGACAATAGTACTGGCCAATATCTGCAATGTAAAATCCTGTATGTCTGTGATGAGAACGCTGCTACCTTTCTTTTGAGTACCCGGCCTGTAGAATACATCGACATAGTTCTGGACACTCAAGGGGTCACCACCCCTGCCAGTGCCCTCCAGGTTCACTGGTGCTCCCCGATGTGATAACCCCATAATGAAATAGATGTCCTCTATGGTAAGCTCCAAAGTCTCACCTTGGATGTTGAACATCCCCAGGTCATAATCCCAATAACTGACCAAGAACTCTAATATGCGGACATTGGCCCACATGGGCGATGTGCAGAAGAACTTGAGCAACCCACTATTCCGTAATGCTTGGATGGTAGGTGGGATTTGGAGAGCCGTTTGGTCCATCATCTCATGTTCCATCTCCCTCCACTCCAGCACCATATTTTCCTGACAAAAAACACATAGTTTGATTCAGTATTTCATCATCAAAATTTAAAAATTTGACCTATTTTTCAAGCTTTTATTCATTGCGCAGCATGCGTGACTGTCCATTGGGACAAGTCGCGAGTCATTCGCGAATTTCCTATGCAGCAACTCGTGCATGAAACGCGTATTCGCGGATTTCATGAGTAGCAACCCGCGAATACATTTTGCCATCTTTTCTGTTGATAAAATAAACTGAATTGACCATGAATTTTAAAATTTGTTTGGATGAAATTGAAGAGCTCAGGGTGTAGATTTACCTGAAGCTGATGGCTCTGAATTCCGACGGTCCAATTGTCCACAACGAGCGATCAAAGATAGAGGGTAAACTTTCCTTTTTGGTTCATAAAGTGCAAATGGTAAGAAATGTTTCAATTTTCAAACTATTTATAGAAATAATATTTCATCAAGTGGGTCTTTTTCTATAGTTTGAAACATCAATTGACTAATACCATCCCTTTTGTGCCTTGGAACAGGTTTACCAACTTTTTCAAAGTGTTGATGCTTCTATAGGGTGGTTTTTTTCTCTTCCCAACACATGTTGGCAACTTATCACTCCACATTAACCTTAGTATGCAACATTTTGCCACGGACTATGGTATTCTAAGCCGTTAGTCCCTTGTCTCTACCATTGTTCTTCCATGGCTAGGATCCCTGTTTCATGAGTATCATTCTTATATGCCATTGCCATCCTTTGATACTCATTCCGTCACTGTTTCAGGCCTAGGGGTTTCCTCATAGCTATTTTTCACGCCAAATAGAGCTTCTTATGAATCTCTCTTTACAAGCTATCCCTTTATAGGACTCCCCAACCTTATGGAGTTTCTTTAGGCCTAGGTCTGACTCCTTAAAAATAGACTTGACTGCTGAGTTATCTGGTCCGTTCAAGTTCGTTAAGAATATGTGAACGAGCATCCGCATTGGTGGTAGGTTATCTCTTTCTCGGACCATGCGGAATAATACGAGAAAGGATCACTCTCTTTTCTTCAGAATTGAGAAGAGTATTCTCAGGTATAGGTTTATCAATTTTTCGGACCTGAGGGACTAAATTGGACAGAAAAGGAACACCCAGTATGAGCTTAGTTTTCTCTTTTTCGTGCTCTGGACCCAAACACGAAAAATATTCCGAGTGTACTTTGTGTCTTTGTCATGCTCGTTAAATACTTAAGAACAAAGCACCGAGTTTATTGTTGTAAGCCCCATTTCTCGTAACCAAATGGATCTTTCCGAGTGATCTTGCTTTCCTTCACACTCGTAAAACTCAAG
>LPNX010781996.1:89115-115222 GCA_001517045.1 Pseudotsuga menziesii
GAGTCAAGGAAATAAAAGAGAAAAATATAAACTGGAGTACCTTTAAGAAGTATTTTAAAAATAAATTTTTGTCTGAGCAATATTATGAGGAAAGAGCAAAAGAATTTTATGAGTTGAAATTAGTATCAATGACAATGAAAGATCTAAACAACAAGTTCTTAAGTCTACTTAGGTATGTACCATACCTTGTAGATGAGAAACCAAAGGTACAATGATTACTCACATGTCTACCTTATCATATTAAGGATAGGATTGAATATGACAATCCAAAGACTTTAGAAGAAGCTATGAGGAAGGCTAATTTCTGTTTTGAACAGAATCAGAAGAAGGAAAGCTTGGCCAACTAGAAAGCCAAGAAAAATAATAACTAGTATGAACAAAAGAAGAAGGATTTTGTGCCCAACAGAAATTCTAAGAACAATAAGGCTAGAAATTATCCTAATAATAAGAACTTCCAAGGAAATAAGAACAATACACCTAGCAATCAGAATAACTCTAAGGGTAAGGAATTTGCTAATAATCATGGAAATTTTACCAAGAACTTTGAGCGCAAAGAGCCTATCAAGTGCTTGGAGTGTAATGGCCCACACTATGCTTCAGTCTATCCTAATCGGAAGAAGACTGTTAGCAATATTCATACCATACAGGAAGAGATGACCATTGGGGAACTAGCAAGGACTATGCCAAGAATCAACATAGTCTTGGAGAATCGACAAGCATAATATCAGACTTCCATGGTGGAAGTAGAAGATATGATAAATAAGACCCCTGTAACTATTTTGATTGATACAGGAGCTAGTCTTAGTTATATTGCACCTAAAATGGTAGAAAAATGTAAGTTATCTGCTGAAAAATTTGATAGTTCTTGGTTGGTTCAGTTAGCCACTGGTGCTAAAAGAAAGGTAACTTGTTTTGTAAAAGAATGTGCAGTAGTTATGGATCATTTTGAAACTGTTGTCAAGCTTAATGTTTTTCCCCTTGGTTCTTATGGTTGATTGGTATGGACTAGTTAAAACAACATAGGGTAATTTTAAATTGTTATGATAAAACTTTCACATGTTTAAACAGTGATGGAAAACCTGCAAGTGTAAAAGGAATACCTAGAAACACCACCATAAGGAAAATCTCTACCCTACAGCTTAAGAGAGCTGTTAGGAAGGGATGTAAAACTTATGCAGTAACAATAACCGATGAAGAGAGTCTAATTAACTCTTTGCAAAGTTTAGTAAATGTGATTTATTCAAGGATAAGATTCAGTACTTAGGTCATGTGGTGACCAAGGAAGGGATTTCAGTAGATCCTGAAAAGATAAGGGAAATTGAAGATTGGCCAGTTCCTAAGGATGTGACGGATGTTTTATCCTTCATGGGCATTACTGGTTACTGCCGGAGGTTCATTGAAGGTTTTTCGAGGATTGCAAATTTGATAAATTCCTTACAGAAGAAGGGAAAGAAGTTTGTCTAGAATCAGAAATGCGAGGAAAGCTTTAAAAAGTTAAAAACTTTATTAACCAACGCACCTATTTTAAGAATAGCTGATCCTAATAAAAAATTTGTAGTGTGCACTGACACTTGTAATGATGGCTTAGGCGGTGTTTTGACTCAAAAAGGGCATGTTATTGCCTATGAGTCTAGAAAGTTAAAAGTTCATAAAAAGAATTATGCAACTTATGATCTAGAATTAGCAGCTATTATACACACTTTAAAGATGTGGCGACATCACCTAATTGGCAGAAAATTTATTTTAATGACTGATAATAAAGGATCGAAGTATCTGTTAGATCAACCAAATTTAAATGCCAGACAAGCTAGGTGGATAGCTTTCTTAAGTGAGTACGATTTTGAAATTTAGCACATAAAAGGTAAAGAAAATAAAGTTGATGATGCATTAAGTAGGAATGCAAGGCTGAATTTTGCAGCAGCTATCAACACTTATGCTACTGATTTGGATTAACAGCTTAAAAAGAGAATAGAACAAGATGAAATTTACCAAAGTTTACAAGTAAAGGCCAAGGAAAATCCAACAGAAAACTCAAGTAAAGGTTACAGTTCAAATGCAAAAGAATTTTTACTGTATAAAGATAGAATGTATGTACCTAATGTACCTAAAGTTAAGCTGTTAATTCTAGATGACATTCATAAAACTTCATACTCAGGTCATCCAGGTTATCAAAAGACTATAAATATGTTAAGAAAAGAGTATTTTTGGCCGAATATGAAGACTGAAGTAGCAGAATATATTGCTAGGTGTTTTGAATGTCAACAGGTAAAAACTGAACATCAACACACAGCTGGATTACTTCAGCCATTACCCATTCCTAGCTGGAAATGGGAGATAATTAGTCCAGATTTTATTACTGGGCTGCCTAGAAATCAAAATCAGAATGATTCTATCATGGTAGTGGTTGATAAGTTAAGCAAAGCAGCTCACTTTATACCTGTTAAGACTACTTATAAAGCTGCAAACATAGCTGATATTTTTCTAAAATAGATTTTCTGATTGCATGGAGTACCAAAAGTCATAATCTCAAATAGAGATCCTAAATTTACAGGAAACTTTTGGAAGTCTTTGTTTAAAGGGTTAAACACTACATTAAATTTGAGTACTTCATTCCATCCTCAAACAGATGAAAAAACTCAAAGGGTAAACCAAGTACTAGAAGATCTATTGAGAATTTATGTGATCCCAGCCAGGTAAATGGGAGGATTATTTGCATCTGGTAGAATTTGCTTATAACAATAATTATCAAACATCAGCCACATTTAGTCCTTTTGAAATTTTATATGGATGAAAATGTAATACTCCTATCTCTTTGAGTAATCCAGTGGATAGATTGGTATTAGGTCCTGAACTGTTAAAAGAAATGGAAGAAATTGTAAAACAGGTGCAAGGTAATCTAAAAGTTGCACAGGATCAGCAGAAAAGTCAAGTAGACTTAAAAAAAACTCCAAAGGAGTTTCAGGTGGGTGAACATGTGTTCATCAAGGTAAGGCCCAAAAATAGCTCATTGAAATTGGGAAGTTGTGCAAAATTGGCACCTCGTTACAATGGTCCATTTGAAATTTTGTCTAGGATTGGACAAGTAGCTTATCAATTAGCATTACCACCAAATTTAAGAGTACATAATGCTTTTCACATTTCTGTATTAAAGAAATATGTTCATGATGCTATTCATGTTGTTAACTGGAATGATGTATAGGTGGAACCAGAAGGATATTTTCTGGTGGAACCGAATTGTATCCTCGGGCGGCGGGAAATCACCCTTCGGAACCGCACCATTGGATAGGTGAATGTGCAATGGAAGCACCTTGGTCTAGAGGAAGCCACCTGAGAATTGGAAAGTAATATGCAAGATGCATATCCAATTCTGTTCCAGGGGAATTCTAATGATGTAGAATAAATAACATCGAGGACGATGTTATGTTCTAAGGGGGTGTGTATGTCACATGCCCCAATTTTGTAAAAAATAATATTATCATATTTTATTTTATTTCAAGACATTATGTTAAATTTTATGCTAAGTTGTAAATGATGACTTAGTAGAGTCAAGGATATTTAATGTAATTCTGAATATTTTAATTATAAATAAATGAAAGTGGAGACAATAGCTTGGGAGAGCTGTTAAAAGAGTGTTTACTGGTCAAGTTGGTGGAGGAGACTAGGTGGAGAGCAAATAGACAAGTGGAAGCATCCTCAAACACTTCCAACTGTTGCAGGTGGCAACCTCCCTACATTGTGGGTCATGATCCCCTAAGAAAGTAGGATCAGAGCAGGTGGCTCAATTAATGACAATTGAACCAAAAAGACCTAGGCAATCTTGATAAAAATGCCCATTCAAGAGATCTGAGGCTGCTTATTCCAGGAAGATGATCATTCAGGTGAATGTACTTCAAAGGATTTCAATGGCAAGGGAATTTGTGGAAGGTGTTTGAGGGGTTAACTGCAAAAAGTGATCTAGTGCAGCTTTTCAGCTGAAGGATCTTATTGCTGAGTGCAGAGTGATTACTAAGTCATTGAACTAGTATCTTGTTTGCTACTCCACCAGTTCTCAGCCAAGGACACCAGGAACAGGCTCGGGGGTCCTAAGGAGACGTTGTTTGAGCACTCTCCAGGAGTTGGTAGGGAGGAACGGCCTCCCAACGCTATTGTTGTCCAGCTTAATAAGGTTCTATGGTCTTTTAATTTCACTGTGTTAAATGTTTAAATGTGATCCTGACTGGTTATTGAATGTTAAATGTTTAGTTGTGAATTGATAGTGTTAGTAATCTTTTAGTTTATTGAAAAAATGACTCTAAAATTGATGAAAAATAATCATAACTTGTGTTTTTCCACATTTGGAGTGGACCAGACCGTACTCCAGCATAGAAAATGTATTTAAATAGATTATAGATATGTTAGAAAACCGAAATGAACTGATGTATTATGCAGTAATCTATTTCTGTATGTAGTTGTTATCAGAGAAGAACAATATCCTGTTAGTTAAGTTTAGTGTTTAACCAGAACATTGTTGTAAGAATGCTAGAAAAAAAAATAGCCAAATACTTTACAGATAGCAGGTTATTATATTAACAAGTTATTCAAGTAAATAAGTTATTATTTTTAGGTAGTACTTTATTTTGTAAATTATACTATTAACTTGTAACAGAGGCAGAAAAAATAATTTAGATAAAGCACTTATTTTATTCTGTGAAGGAGAGGATAAAGTCTGATATACATAGTTTATTTACTGTTCATAATAACTAACTATATCTACAAATGTTCATACTTCAAGTAGGGTATTACTAGCTTAATTAATTTCTATAGATAAATTAAATACAGAGATGAAGAACATCTGAACAAAGAACTTTAATAAACCTATGTATATTTTATTTAATACAAACAACTAGAATACGATGGATAATAACATTTAATAAATGTTATTTATAAAAGAACTAATTCATTTAAATTTTATAAACAAAAAAATTACTTATAAAAGAAAGTACAGGGTCGAAACCCTCATAACAATAACTAATAACAATAATATTGTAAATAATAATCATTTAAACAATAATCCAAGTTTATGGAATAACTATTATTGAACAACAAAATTATTGTAGATTATTACAGTCTTTTAAGGACAGTGAAAAGATAACTAGGGAAATATAATACACTATATACTTGTGCATTAATTAAATCAATTAATTATTAAAATAAAACTTGAAGAATAAATTAAAGAAATTATTCTACACATAAGTCACTTACAGGAAACCTAGCTCGAATATCTGAGCTTGTAATTAAAGAATTATAATATGATGGAATAACAAGTCAAGCTATTAAGAGAATCATTAATAAAAACTAATTAATATACAACAAAATTTTCTTTTACATAGGTGAATAAGGGTAAAAATCCTAGTTTACAAAATATCCCTAAGAGCTTAAAATTAAACTGAGTTCGAGCTCAAAAGAGAAAATCTCTATGCTTTAGGACTAAACAATGTATGGCTTGACAGGTCGCAATAGCTATTAACATAACATTGTACAAAAACAAGTAAACAACATTTACAAGTTACGACTTGAGCCGGAGTACCCTGGTGGAAGCAAGGGTTTAACAAAAACGAAACTAATAATCTAAAGGACAGTAACCCATGAAGGGTAGCAACCAGGCCGTAACTTTCCAATTGGAAACTATCTCTTAAGGATTGCACAAGCAGGGAATGCCATTTGATAACCAGGGCTTACCCGTAGCCAATGTGCCGGTCCTTTTCTTGAAGTATTTCTACCAAAGGATGAGTGAACTGTCACCTGCAAAGAAGAAAACCTAAGTTAATTAAAACATCATTCCAGAACTAATTACTGAAGTAAGGTTTAGTTTTAAAAACCTTAAAGTAATTACGTTACCTGGAAGTGAAGATTATATAGCCACGAAGGAACAATAACACCGCCACCAGCTTAAGAAGAAGCCAGACCTTCATACTCGCAATGACAGAGACGATGAAGACACATGTACAAGCCACTGAAAGAAACAACAAGAAGAAGTATAGGCCACAGCCAAGAAAGAACCAGACAACGAAGCTGGAGATGTCACCAAGAATGCAAGGCGTAAAAAAGAGACTCTTAAACCCTATGACGAGGACAATGTTGTAACAGCAGCAAGCAAACTATAAAAACTATCTCTGTAGGCAGGCCACGAAGGAACGAGCAAGAAGCCACTCACAAGCTGTAAGCCTTATGCCATGACTCTCTACAAACCCTTGTAGAAATAAAACTCACAGTGCACAACAAGAGTTTGAGAACGAACGAGGTAAACTGAAACGATTTAAATCAGGACTCGGAGCTCATCTAACAAACAGTAGGGTAACATGGCCGCCATGGGAATGGTTGCAGAGCGGCCTAAAGGGCCAAGAACTACAGAGGGAATAACAAAGAGTAGGGTTACAACGATTTTTATACTTTCAACACTTGGTTAGGAGAAGACCACGTGGTCACTATAAATTTTTAACCATGCAGTGGGTCATCGCAATAGTTCTTGCATTACAATGATAAACAATTATTTTGATCATTGAGCACGTAGCATAAAAACCTTGTTGGTACATTATATTCGATTACACCACATATTATATGGTTGATAGTTTAGTACCAAATTTATCCACGTTAAGCTATATGTTGATCTAGCAACTGGTGCCACCTTTTTAACATTAGTTTTGCTCGAAATATCTCATGCATGAAAACACTAGATCATCGTAGCATCGATATTACATTATGGATATTTGGTAAGCCTTGATCTTATCGTTGACCTTGGTTTGTGTAGAAATCATATGATATTTTGGGAGATACCAAGAAAAAGGGCTTTTTAATCACCTAACAAACTATAATATTCTATATAGTCTATGCATGGCTAATCTCGTTTCTATCAACATTTTATGTTGTGACATTTATAAATTTGCACAACATAGTATTAAGTAGAATGATGAACTCTATTATTTTTACTTGTCTATAACTTTGAATTATTTATAAAATTGTATGTCTAATAAACAATATAGTTTATGCATGTTTGTAAGTCTCATAGAAACCAATAAATCAGTTGGTGGAAAAACTATGAGATTGGCTAAGTGTAATATAAGAACACTTCTATAAATTCTTTTACATGGCTCAGGTCAACGAGACTTTAATAGATTTTGGATATTTTCTCAAACATGGCATGTACTATTATTTTCATCATGCCTTTGAATAGTAAAATGGTTTTAGGAATATCTGATGCTTAGCATGGAGTGGTAAGTCGATCTTCCTCAAAAGCAACAACCTCAATAAACAGTTTATGGATAGTAACTTAATTACAAGGTAAGTATTATAGAGTAATAAGAGTTAAAAGGGATTGATCCTACTCAAGTCTATAACCAATAGAACTTCATAGTTCGACTTAGACTAAAAAGATATAGACAGCAGTGTTTGCTTGGAAAAAAGACACTAACGTCTTTACATCCATCAACAATAATGTCAAATGGTTGCATACCGTAACTGTCACTACAGAAGTTAAATATCAAGCAACTTAATACTCAAGTAAGTGGTATGATAATATTTAATAACTCAAAGTACAATCAGTATAACGTTGCAAGTTATGATTATTAAAGTAGAAGTAATCAAGCAGCTAAGATTACGAGTTTAAAGCTATAGTAAGTATTTTATTGTCTTTACGTACAATAAATAAAAGAAAACTCAGTCATCTGAACTTCGCTTACAAGAACACTGAAGGAAGCAAACTGTTTTACCTTACAGAAATTGTTGAATTATAGCAGCTTATTTACTAAGCTTATTACTTGCAAATAGAAATACTGCTGCAAACTTTATGAATTTTAAAAACGTTACTCGATCATTCATACCTGTAAACCTGTAAGAACAAGTAATCGTTCTGCATTAGCATAAATGCTAAGTAAGCCCATGATTTCAAATCAGTTTCCACCTACTTGTCATAAATAAAAATTCATTAGTAAACTGAACATAGAAATAGTGCCCAAGTTTAGCGTAATCTTGTTTCGAAAAGGAAACTGTTGAGATAACATAATTGAGATTATGTAAAACTAATATGTTAACTGTTTCTTTTATTGATAACCTTTAGCTGTTAGTAAACCGTAGTTCCAGCATTTTATGCGATTTCGAAATTTTAATTTTTTTTGAAAATTTTGAGTTTTGACATATGCCATCTAACCCATCATTATTATATTATTTCCTTAAAAAAACCTATTGGGCCTACTCCATTATTTATTTGTCACATAACATTAATTATTCCCCCTTATGTACACATTACATGTGATATTTCTCTTGGGTAACTCCCTAAGTACCACCATGTTATCCTCTCCTAGATACATTATAGTCTTCTTGTAAAGTTTCAATACATTATAGTGTTCTTGGAAAGTTTGAAGTTAAATAAGTAAATGAGATATCACATACTTAAAATAAGAACAATATAAAAATCATAATTAAGCATATGGAGTTTGATTAATGGAAAAAAATTCAATTCTACGTTATTAAACATATAGACACTACAAGGAAAAGGCCCTTTAGTAGAGCTTATAGCGTATGCTCCTCCCAAAAGAGGCCAAATTTCACTTACATCGGAGGTCAATAACAGAGGCGAGCAGTCGAAGGTTTTAGTAGAAGTTTTTATTTCGATGTGTTTAGTAGATACATCGGTGCATTTGTAAGAAACACACATCGGTCCATTTCCAAACATGTCACATTGTGACCAAAAAACATCATCGTCGAAACAAAATATTTTCCAAGAACTAGAGCAATGCATTTCTGAATACAAAAAAAGCCCCAGTGCATCTAATCAACACTAACGCATCAAATTATATTTTAAAAAAATTTGCAAAATTTTACATAAAGCATTTAAATGGTGCATTGGTTGTTAAACGACCTGGTGCATTTCAGATATACAAATGTATTGGCATATATATATATATATATATATATATAATTTTATTAACAAGCATCCTTTTAAAATAATTATTGGTGTTTTAATTAACATTACATACCCCAATGCATGTGAATAAACAAAACACATATATTGGGGTATATAATGTCAATTAACACACCAATAATTATTTTAAAAGGATGCTTGTTAATTTAATTATATATATATATATATATATATATATATATATATAGTTATTTGATTAAAAGCCATTATTTTATTTAAACATCTACTCGTACTGGTGCCCTAGACCGACAAGAGCACTGGTGTTCCCTAATGTCGAGCGCACCAAAACGAGGTTTAATAATAATAAAAATTGTGTTGTCCGTTGTGTTTTGTTTGTTCAAACGCATTGGGGTATGTAATGTCAATTAACACACCAATAATTATTTTAAAATGATGCCTGTTAATAAAATTATATATATATATATATCTATAAATTGTTATTTTATTAAAAAACATCATTTTATTTTAAAATCTACTCGTACCAGTTCCCTAAACTGACAAGAGCACTGGTGTGCCCTAATGTCGAGCGCACCAAATCAAGGTTTATTAATAATAATAAAACCGTGTTGTCCAACTCATTTTTACCCTTTTCAGTGTGTTTGAGCCCATCGTCACTAGTGTTGCACTTCACCCACTTATATGCCCTCACATCTGTGGTCCACTTGGATAAATTCCTTACCGTTGTTGGTTGTTGACTGTAGTTTGAACTTTTTCAAATGGTTGGCAAAAATTCAATTTTTCCATACATTGTCAATATGCCTCCCCGATGAGTTGTGATACCCCGGTTTTGACCCCATGGTATTTTGATTGTACATGATGTAAATGTTGTATGGAATCATGGCAAGGAGCCTAAGGCCAAGGCTATTACCATCGATTGATGTTCTATGTATAGGCGATTAAGATTGATGCCTATGGTTTATGGTGTTAAGTCAAGTACAAAATATATTTGTGAACATCATGTGATTGTGCAATTAATAATAACACCACAACTGGCTATGGGACTGCAACGTGAAAGATATGGGGGCATGATTACACAAGGGATAGGGTGGGGAGTTATTCAAACCCCCTGAGCCAATAGGGTGTGACCATATGTCAATGGGGAAACCCATGAACCCTCAGCTAACTTTTTGTCCTCTATCCCCAATCATCAATTATTCCAGAAGTTGGTTGGGGCAGTTAATTCCTTGGGTAGATCAAGGTATGGTAGTTCGATAGCTTGTCTAAGCAAGTATGCATAGACATGTAGTTTGGGAAGCTGCGTTCTTGATTCTGAAGCAAGCAAACCCTAGATTGCCAGTCCATTTTTTTGGGGGTTGCACTGAACGTTTTGGGTTATTTCCTTCCATGGGTTCTTAATTCATTCATTCCTCTCTCCATTCCATTTTTCTCATGCGCACATTGCATTCATCCTGTTTGTAGAACCGTGTTTCATTCTGAGTTGCTCACCTATTGTTCTAACTCTCCTGGGTCACAAAAGGTGTCTTCCGCAATGGTCTCCTCTGTTATAGAGTGAGTGTGCCTGCTTACCTTGTTTTTACATTGTGGTTGTTGTGTTGTGCACCCTACTTTTGGGTCCGCACTAGATACATGAATTAGGAGTGGAAGAGACGTAGAATGTGCTTGATAAACCTAGTGTGGAACCTCCCAATAAGATAAGAGTGGCTGGTGAATTTGCTTTGCACATCCTGGAGAGCATTGGAAGGGAAGGTGTAGCCTAAGGGACTATGGAGCAGAGAAAGGGACACTTCCTTGTGTTGGGTGTGTAGGAAACGTGGATGATAGGCTAGATAGATCTTGTTAAGGTGTCCTTAGCTCTATGGATGAGCTTACTAGCTTAGTAGTTCTTCCTGTCCACTTCCTTAGAATCCTAATAAACCCAACTTGAAGGATGGATTGAATGGTATCCTAATAAACTCATATGTTGGCTTGGATGTGCATTGTTGTGTTTAGCCTTAGGTATAATCCATGGTTGGACAGCCTGAGAAATCCACCGTGAAAGATGGTTTGGCTGAGTGCCTGGTAAACCCATCTGTGGCTTGGCTGGTCCTTACTGTGGAGTTTGGATTGATTGTGAACAGTCCGATAAAACCAATTGTATGCTAGCTCAGCTGAGTAAGCCTTATAAACCCAACATTGTTTGGCTTGTAATCCTGCAGCCTGATAAACCCAACTTGGTGTTGGCTTGGTTGGACAGTCTGATAAACCCAACTTGGTGTTGGCTTGATTGTGTGTGTGATATGTTCTCTCTATGTGTGAGTTTGTTGTTCGTTAGTCCCTTATGGAAATCATGCCTAGCTCGGGGGTGGCAGTGGTGTTGAGATATTAATGAACAGATTGGCCTATGGTTGGGTGGAACTTTGCAGCGACATAGCTAGTTGTGGAACAGCTTGATCATCCAAGATAAGTATTCTCTATTATGTTGTTTATGCAATGTATTTTCTTATGATTTGTTGTGTTTAATGATTGAATGCTTGTTGATGATTTAAGTAAAATTTTGCTGTGAATATTTCCTACATTTGCATCTATATTTTCCTTGTATGTTCAATGCATTGTTGCCTAAGTCCAGGAAGGATGGAATCCTGATTAAAGGGTCAGAATGCCTCTGATTTGGCGTTGCCGCCCCTTGGAAACCACTTAAGGAAGGCAGAAGGAGGAAACCGAAAAGGAGCAATTGAACAAGGAAAATTATTGAGTTCCGAGGTGTGAAAGGTGGAAAGCATAAGTGTAGAAGGATAAAGGAGGAAGGGCCATTAAAAGTTCCTTCCCACAATTGGGTTTTTGATTTATGGGTTCTGAAGTGCAGAGGGAAGAAAGCGAAAGTGCGGAAGGTGGAAGGGCCATTAAAAGTTCCTTCGCACATTTAAAATTCTGATTTTTGAGTTCCAAGGTGCAGAAGGCAGAAGGCGGAAGGGTCATTAAAATTTCCTTTGCACAATTAAGTTTTCGATTTTCAGGTTCCGAAGTGCGGAAGGCAGAAAATGGAAGTGCGGAAGGGTTGTTAAAAGTTCATTCGCACATTTGAAGTTCTGATTTCTGAGTTCCAAGGTGCAGAAGGGTGAAGATGAAACTGCGGAAGGTATAAGGTAGAAAGGTCATTGAAAGTCCTTTCACAGATCTAAGTTCTGACTTTTGAGTTCTGAAGTGCAGAAAGAGGAAGGCAGAAGGAGTCATGCGAAGAAGGTAGGTCAGTGCAGGAAAGGTGTTTCTAGTCACAGAAAGGATTTGTCAAGGGTGAGCAACTATTAAAATGGTTCCTAAGCCTGAGGATGAAGGTTAAATATTGTGTTAATGCCCATGCCCTATGTTAGAAAGGAGAACAAAGGTTATCGAAGCAGAATTTTTTAAATTATCAGCATTACGGGGTATGGGGACATGACATTGTGGTATCAGAGCTATGGGTTGCAACATTGGGCCTGGATGGGCCGGAACAAGCAATTAAAAGAAATTGTTGTTTAATATAGTTGTTGGTTGTAGCACTGAGCCTAAATGGGCCAACATTGTAGTACACCACATTGTGGTATCAGAGCTGTTGGTTGCAACATTGGGCCTAGATGGGCCAGGAGGATAGTAAGTAAATGGTTTTCAAATTCTAATTTTGTCATGCAACCAATAATGGTGTGTGACAACATATTGTGAAGAGTCATAGTGCAGATTGGAAAAGTGGGTTGTTGGCATAGCCATGAGAACCTACAATGGGTTCGATGCTCCGAATCCATATGAGCATGAGGAAGATGCTATGGGAGAAAATGTCAGATTTGGAAATGATGGAACCGAGTCTAATGGGAGAATATTTCAAGAGACTTCCTAGATATTTCAGCCACCACGAGAATATTGATTAAAGATCAGGAAGAGCAGCATCAGATGAATGCAGCCATGCTGCAGAGTTTGACATATATCCAAAGGAGGATGAGCTCTTGGCATCGTACGATAAAACCTGAAGGTAGTAAAAGTAGCACCAAAAGAAGGAAGAGATATTATAGTAGATCATCTAACTATAAAGAATCCACTTGGGGATCAAGATCTTCTTCTCACGAGAATAAAAGGAAGAGGCGCTACAGGGACCGTTCACATGATGAATTCAAGAAGGCTAACCTCCTACCTTTAATGGTGAAGTAAAGACTGGAAAAGAAGTTGAAAGCTTGGAGTCTTGGGATGAGGAAATATTTCCAAGTCCAGGACTACTCTAGAAACATGAAAGCAAGAGAATCCATCTTCAATCTGAATGGAAAAGCATCCATTTGGTGGGAGCACCTCAGGTAGGTGAAGAAGCTGAATGAAAGGAAGATTAAGTGGAAATAGTTCAAGAAGTACTTCAAGCAGAAATACCTCTCTGACATATATTATGAGGACAATATTAAGGAATTCCATGAGTTGAGATTGGGACAGAAGACCATGGAAGAGTATAAAAGTAAGTTCTTGGAGCTATTAAGGTATGTCAGGTACATCAAAGATGAGAAGGTAAAGATCCAGCGTTTTCTGAGTGGATTATCTCAATCTTACAAAGAAAAAATTGAGTTTGATTATTCTAGAACTCTAGAAGAGGCTATCAGGAAGGTGAAGTATTTTTATGACCAAAACAAAGGAAAACCTGATCATCATTAGGCATGGAATGAAAGGAAGAATGAAAAGTATGACCAGAGAAGGAAAGGTTTCAAACCTCCTTACTCCAAAAATCATAAAAAGAAACCATCACAAGTTTTAAATCAGCCAACCAGAGTCATGGAGGAAAAGCCAAGAGATCCACAACATAATAAAGAACCCCTTCAATGTTGGAAATGTGGAGGACCCCACATGTGCAGGAATTTCCCACTTGAATATGGGATGCAAGGTAAATTCAGAACATCCAAGAAGCAGAAAATGTGGGTCAAGTAGCAAGGGCCATTCCTAGAATTTATGCAGCGTTGGAGGACTGTCAGGAAGATCATCAATCCACGGTAACTGATGTTGCAGGTAAGATTGCTAATCTGTTTTTATCCATTTTGATTGACACTGGTTCTACTCATAGTTATGTTACTCCTAGAGTTGTTGATATTTGTGCTTTCAAGAAGTTAAATCATTACAAATCATGGTTAGTTCAGCTAGCTACTAGAGCTAAGAGAAAGGTTAGTGAAGTGGTAGAAAAGTTTCCATTGGTTATGAATGGACTAGTCACTTGTGTATATCTGAATTTTCTACCACTTGGATCTGTTATCAGGAATATCACACCTTCTGTAGACAAAAGTTGTTCCTCTAGTCTGAATGGTTCAAATCTAGAACAAATGAGTTACAACTAGGTCAGAAGACTTTCCCTAGAATCTATAGATGCTTGGAATAAGATCTCTGATGGAAGACCTGCATAAACACATCAAACACACAACAACATCAAAGATACCAAAAAACTATCCGTAGATCTATATATCAGTGACTAAGGAATTTGATAATACACATGTGAGATTATAACACAATAGATGTATGGGAAAGGAACCAACTTTTCATTAATATATGAAATGAATGATTTTACAACCTTTTGCCTTAGTGTCGATGCACTCCTTCACAAGACTAACATCTCATCCTCGATAGCTCCAACTTGCTCCTCTATGCTCTCTAATGGATTAGGCTAGGATGTTAATTCAGTGGCATAACTTTACTATTTTCTTCTTTCCCCAACCATGGAGTATGAGCTTGGATTTATAGGGCTCAAAGGGATAGGACTGGTTGAGAAATAGGTGAGTGAGGTGGCCATGAGATCCCCAAAGCATGGATCTCGAGCATAACTGACCCAGGTCAGTAGGGATAAGGCTAGCCATGAATCGTTTGTTCTAGAAGCTTTGTGAAAACTCCTTTTTCACTTTTTACCAAGGGAACCACTTATACTCCCTTATGATAGAGCGATGCAAGGTGAGAATCATGCCAAAAAAAAAGGTGAAAGGCGGTGGCACCGCCTGTCTTCCACATAACCCAGGTGGTGCTGTATAAGGTACCGCTTATAAGCTTAAGGGTGAGAATGGTGCTAGAGAGTTTTATATGTAGGATCAACATTTGGAGCACTGTTTTCACTTCAAGTTTTGGATTTAGGGAAAATAAAGGTGTTAGAGATCTTATCACATCCTGGTGACATGATTTGGTATAACATGATCCTATGATGTTCTCATTGGAATGGATTGGTTGGAAGAACACAGATTCAAGCTTGATTTTTTTAATAAAACATTTGAATGCATGGATGAAGAAGGAAACTTAAGGGTTGTAAGAGGCATTCCAAAGTTTATTTTTGTTAGGCGGATTTCAACCATGTAGTTGAAGAAGTTCTGTAGGAAAGGTTGCAGAGTGTATGCAACCCATGTGTTGGAGGAAGCAGTGAATGAAACTCTTAGGTTGGAGGACTTTCATGTGTTGCAGGAATTCAAGGATTTTTTTCCTGATGAAGTTCTAGGGATTCCTCCAAATAGGGACATTGATTTCACAATTGAACTTGTGCCAAGAGCAGCACCAGTGTCTAAGGAACCCTACAAGATGAGTACACTAGAAATGCTAGAGATGAAGATGTAGCTGCAAGAGTTGTTGGAGAAGAAGTACATCAGGCTGAGTGTGTCCCTTTGGGGAGCACCAATGCTCTTTGTGAAGAATAAATATGGTACACTTAGATTGTGTATTGATTATAGACAGCTTAAACAAAGTCACTGTGAAGAACACGTATTCTTTGCCTAGGATTGATTACCTCTTTGATCAAATGAGAGGAGAAAAGGTATTTTCCAATATTGACTTGAGGTCTGGTTACCATTAGGTAATAATCAAGGATGAATACATTCATAAGACAACCTTCAGAAAAAGGTATGGACATTATGAGTTTGTAGTCACTACCATTTGGTCTCACAAATGTACCAGCTAAATTTATGTGCCTTATGAACAGTGTCTTTAGCAGGTACTTGGACAAGTTTGTTCTTGTTTTAATGGGCTGAAAATTCCAACCATAGTACATGCTCTCAATATGTGGAGGACTTAATTAATGGGCTGAAAATTCAAGTTAAGAACAAACCACTACGGTCTGAAGTACTTGTTTGATCAACCAACTTTAAATGCTAGGAAAGCTAGATGGCTGGATTTTTTTATGTGAGTTTGATTTTGAGAGCAAACACATAAAGGGAAAAGACAATAAAGTGGTTGATGCACTCAATAGGAAGATGCATGAAATACATGTGGCATCTCTCAGTATTTTCCAATCAGATTTGGGATAGCATATTTTTAATCATACTACTGAAGATGAACTGTATGTGTAGGTAAAAGACAAGCTGCAGAAACAAAGTATTGAGAAGAAGTATGAGGGATATAAATTGGAAGAAGATGGACTTCTTACCTTTAAAAAAAAAATTATATTCCAAGTGTAGCATATTTGAGGAGAGTTTTTATGGATGAAATCGATCAAGCTCCATATTCTGGTCACCCGGGATATTAGAAGACAATTGCTACAGCTAGAAAACAATATTTTGGCCAGGAATGAAAAAGGACATTGCTGAAGGTGCATTAAATGTCAGCAGGTAAAGGTTGAGCATCAACACCCAATAGGGTTATTGCAACCTTTGGTAGTTCCAGAATGGAAATGGGAAGCTATTTCCATGGGTTTTATTACAAGATTTCCAATGACTTGGAGGCAACATGATTCTATCATGGTTGTGGTGGATAAGTTGACAAAGGAAGCTCATTTTATACTAGTTAAGTCCACACATAAGACTGATGACATTGAAAAACACCTCATGAAAGGAGATTTTCAAATTGCATGGATTTCCTAAGGCAATAGTCTCTAACAGAGATGGCAAGTTCACTTCCAAATTTTGGAAGGGTTTGTTTGCAGATTTGGGTACAAAGCTCAATTTCAACACTGCCTTCCATCCTCAGACAGAGAGAGTAAATCAAGTGCTTGAATACATGCTTTGCATGTATGTGATGGACAAACCAACCAAGTGGGAGGATTATTTATACTTGGTATACGTTTCCTATAACAATGGACAACAAGCATCCTTGGGCATGAGTCCATATGAAGCCATGTATGGAAGAAGGTGTAGGACACCAGTGACATAGGATAATATAGTGAGCAGGGTTATGATTGGTCCATAATTGCTCAAAGAAATGGAGCAAGAGGTTGCAAAAATCAGGCAACATCTGAAAGCATCCCAATAGACAGAAAATCTACGCTGACAAGCATAGAGTGCATAGAGAGTTCAGTGTTTGGGACCATGTTTACCTCAAAGTGAGGGCAAGGAAGAGATCCTTGAAGCTTCGAAGTTGTGCCAAGTTGTCACCTAGATATTATGGACCATTTGAAGTGCTTGAATGAATAGGGCCAGTTACATATAGACTTCAATTTCCTGCTAGCACTAGGGCTCATACTTTTTTTCATGTTTCTTTGCTTAAGAAGTATGTACATGACCCTAACCACATGATAAATTGGGATGTCATTCAGGTGGAACTAGAGGGAGAGTTCCAAACCGATCCATTGCACATCCTCAACAAGAAGGTCACCATGCTCCATAATCAAGCCATAGGATAGGTAAAGGTGCGATGGGAGAACTACAGTCCTGAAGAGGCTACATGGGAGTTGGAGGATGCCATGTGATTGGCACATCCATTTTTGTTCAACTTTGTAGAGCATTGAGACAGTGCCATTGTAGCATTTTTTGTTCAATATTGTTAAGCACTGAGGACAATGTTGTTGAAGGGGGAGGGGATTGTCATGCCTTGGTTTTGACCCCATGGTATTTTTATTGTAAATGATGTAAATGTTGTATGGAATCATGGCACGGAGCTTAATGCTAAATCCATGCCATCGATTGATGTTCTGTGTATAGGCGATCAAGGTTGATGCCTATGGTTTATGGTGTTAAGTCAAGCACAGTATATATTTGTGAACATCATGTAATTGTGCAATTAATAATATTACCACAACTAGCTATGGAACTGCAACATGAAAGAGATGGGGGCATAATTCCAAAAGGGATAGGGTGGGGATTTAGTCAAACCCCCTGAGCCAATAGGGTGTGACTAGATGTCAATAGGGAAACCCATGAACCCTCAACTACCTTTTTTTTATTTTGTCCCCAATCATCTTTTATTCCAGAAGTTAGTTGAGGAAGTTAATTCCTTGGGAAGAGCAAGGTATGGTAGTTTGTTGCTTGTCTAAGAAAGTCTATGCAGACCTGCACTTTGAGAATCTGTGCTCTTGCTTCTGAAGCAATAAAACTCTGGATTGTGTGCCAGTTCGTTGTTTTAGGGGTTGTGCTAAACATTTTGGGTTATTTCCTTTCATGTGTGCTTGATTCATTCATTCCTCTCTCCATTTTTTCTGCTCATGCATGCGGTGCATTTTCCTTGCTTGCAGAACCATGTTTCGTTCTGGGTTTCTCACTTGTGTTTTTTACTCTCTTGGATCACGGAAGGTGTATTCTACAATGGTCTCCTCTGTTACAGAGTGAGTGTTCCTTCTTACCATGTTTTTACATTGTGGTTGTTGTGTTGTGCACCCTGGTTTTGGGTTTGAACTAGGTACAAGACTTAGGAGTGGAAGAGACATAGAATGTGTTTGATAAACCTAGTGTGGAACATCACAATAAGATAAGAGTGGCTGGTGAATCTGCTCTGCACATCCTAAAGAGCAATGGAAGGGAAGGTGTATCTTGAGGGACTGTGGAGCAGAGAAGGGGACACTTCCTTGTGTTGGGTGTGTAGGAAACATGGATGCCAGGCTAGATAGATCTTTTGAAGGTGTCCTTAGCTTTGTAGATGAAATTACTAGATTAGCAATTCTTCCTCTCCACTGGCTTAGAATCCTGATAAACCCAACTTGAAGGATGGATTGGCTAGTAGCATGATAAACCCATCTATTGGATTGGTTATGTCTTATTGTGTTTGCCTTATGTGTAATTCGTGGTTGGACAGCCTGAGAAACCCAATGTGAAAGATGGCTTGGTTGAGTGCCTGATAAACCCATTTGTGGCTTGGATGGTCCTTATTGTGGAATTCAGCTTGTCTATGAACAATATGATAAACTCAACTATATTTTGGCTTGGTTGAGTAATACTGATAAACCCATCATTGTTTGGCTTGTAATCCTAGAGCCTGATAAACCTAACTTGGTGTTGGTTTGGTTGGATAGTCTAATGAACCCAACTTGGTGTTGGTTTGACTGTGTGTGATATGTTTTGTCTATGTGTGAGTCTATTATTCCCTTGTCCCTTGTGTAAATCATGCCCATCTCGGGGGTGGTAGTGGTGTTGAGAGAGTAATGAACACATTAGCCTATGGTTGGGTGGAACATTGCAGCAACATAGCTAGTTGTGGAACAACTTAATCATCCAAGATAAGTATTCTTTCTTATGTTGTTTATGCAATGTATTTTCTTATGATTTGATGTGTTTAACGATTGAATGCTTCTGGATGATTTAAGTAAAATTTTATGTTAATATTTCCTTCACTTGCATCTACATTTTCCTTATATGTTCAATGCATTGTTTCCTAAGTCTAGGAAGGATGGAAGCACGATTAAAGGGTAAAAAATCCTCTGATTCAGTGTTTCCGCCCCTTGGAATCCGCCTAAGGAAGGAGAAAATTGTAAATGAGAAATTGAACACAGAAAATTATTGAGTTCCGAGGTGAGGATGGTGGAAATCGGAAGTGCGAAAAGTGGAAGGCGGAAGGGTCGTTAAATGTTCCTTCACACAATTGGGTTTCTGATTTCCAGTTTTTGAAGTGCGGAGGGAGGAAAGTGGAAGTGTGGAAGGAGGAAGGCCAAAGGGTTGTTAAAATTTCCTTTGCACATTTGATGTAATGATTTCCAAGTTTCGAGGTGCAGAAGGTAGAAAGAGGAAGGGTCGATAAAATTTCCTTTGCACAATTGAGTTTCTAATTTCCAGTTTCTGAAGTGCAGAAGGTGGAAAGAGGAAGTGCAAAAGGAGGAAGGTGAAAGGGTCGTTAAAATTTCCTTCACACATTTGAAGTTCCAATTTTCGAGTTTCGAGGTGGATAAGTCGGAAGGTGGAAGTGTGAAAGGAGGAAGGAGGAAATGTTGTTGAAATTCCCTTCGCACATCTGAGTTCCGACTTTCGACTACTGAAGTGTGGAAAGCGGAAGGCGGAAGGAGCCGTGCGGAGAAGGCAAGTCAGTGCGGGAAAGGTGTTTCCGGTTGCAGAAGGGATTTGTCAAGGGTGGGACGACTGTTACAATGGTTGCTAAGCCCGAGGATGAAGGTTGAATAGTGTGTTGATGCCCATGCCCTGTGTTAGAAAGGTGAATAACGGTTCTCAAAGTAGATTTTTTTAAATTATACGCATTATGGGGTATGGGGACGTGACATGAGTCATTTAGCGAGTAAAATGATTCTTACTTCATAATTTAATTTTTTAGCGATTAATTTTTAAAATTGAACTTGAAATTGTTATTTAAAAAAAAATTAGAAAAATTGTATGGTGTGTTTGAGTTGTTCGATTTGCACCGCTTAACAATGCACCCTGTAAACTTTTACATGGCACACCGCCTGCGGTGAGATCCAAATGGATTGAACGCACCACTCTATCATGAAAAAATATTTAAAAAACATTCCATTGCTTACCGATGAATTGGAAACTAACGAGCATCAGTAGTCCGGTGCTCTTAAGTGTACAATACACATCGATAAACAAATATTTAAAAAGAAAAAAAATTATACAATGTTCTTATGTCACGTCAATGCACCAGTTTTCGGTGTTATGACATGCAGTAGGTGCATTGTGAACACATTCTCATAAGCGTATTAAAATTTCAAAAACAATAGACATCTAAAAATATAAATTTTGAATGGTAGAAAAAATTAATTTAATGTTTCTCCCATGGCACGTCAATGCACTAGTACCTAATGCTCTGACATACCATAGGTGAACCGTGAATTAATTTCATTAAAATCTAGTTGATTTAACAAACGACGCTATGTTTAGATCATTAAAGAGAACCATTTATGGTATGCACATTTAAAATAAATGCACCGACATTTACAATTTATTTTTTGAAAACATAGGAAATAATAGTTTAACAGTGCACCTAATTCACTTGAGTGTATTGGTGCGCTAATGAGCATTATGTGCACTATGAATCAAATTTATAAAACTTCCCAATGTATCAGGTATTCAGAGCACCATTGAAATTAATTATAGTATATATAAATATAATAGCGGTACGCGATACATATTAGAGTGCACCATTGTGCAATGATGTTTGTATATAAGTGCACCATTGCACTGTTGTGCAATGATGTCTCTATGTAAGTGCACCATTTTTTTAGTGCATTAATATTATATTGGTACATAGTTTGTATCTATGTAAAACAAAGGAATATTTGGTTTTAGTAGATATAATTCTTGTATAATGATTTTATATGTATGCTTATGAGACTGATTTATGTTATATGTGAACTAGAGACATGATCGTCGTGAAGCTAAATAACAATGTGCAACACAAGTATATCAATATATCTTTCACAGAGAGTGGGAGGCTAAGGAGAGGGAGAGATATTTATACCCTTATCCCATTACTCCTCAGACCAGACACCTTTTGAGAGTTTTTGACCTCCACAAGTTCTATGAGGAGGTGAAATCCCTCAAGGGGAAAAATATGTTCCTCACCTAGTTGATTGCACATAGGGATCATCATAGGAAGGAATTTCGAGTCAGACTCAATGAGTGGTTCCAAGCCACTAAGGAGGACATATATTGTATCATCGTGCTCTCTAGGAAAGGTGAGGAATTTCCTTAGTTCACTGAGTTCCCATCTAGACTTGTAGCAACAAATTGGCTAGTCTATGTTCAAAGATATGTTGAAATAAACATCCTCAACCCTGCTCAGTTTCAGTTCAATGGTGGGAAGCTTTACAATGCTTCTTTTGGTAGAAAGGATGTGAGGTGCCTCTCTTTGTTGGTTATGACCATCGCGCATCACACCAGTGATGGGAAACACATTATTTTCCCTTTATTATATTATGTTGATTCTTTAGTATAGGCACCTAGATGTGTTAGGTGGTCTTTTCTATTTTTACGAGAGTTTTTTTATTCTCTTAGTCGATGTCAGCCTATTGGTAGGAGGGTGAACTTCCCTTTTGGTTCAAAGTTGTTTTGTATTTTTTTTGAGAGATTTTTGGTGACTAGGCCATATTTTGATAGGATCCCTCCTAGGTTGATGAAATATGTGTGTGGAATTCATATCATACTTTGGTTGGATCACTAGAACTTTTAATTGAATGACCATATGCATAAGGGTTCGTCAATTTAAGATGAGACACTTGTTTTTGCTTCCAACTTTTCCAAAAATGAGTATGGGGAACTGTTCCTTCTTGTCTTTTCTATATCACCTATTCGATTTTTTATGGTAGTAGGGGTTATTATACCATCAAAAATGGGTAATATATCATTGGTGTAGTGGGTGAGTGTGACACGCTAAGAAGGGTTCTTCTTCATGCTTGACATTTTGAACAACCATAAACTATTGGCATGTCATAAAAGATTTCTAGCTCATGATGAATTGCCATCAATGAACCAGAATTATGCTTGAAGATGCCATGTTACAATTAGCCACATAAAGAGGATGCCCATTTTCATCTACAAATTGCTTGCTATATCTTGCTCATGATAAGAGCTTACGACATTTTTAAATTGGTGGAATGTCTTGTGCATCCAAACTCAAACCTGAATTGGGATCCTACAATAAATAATAAATTGATATTCGAATTCACATGTATAAGTAACATAAATTCAAATAAATAGTCAAAATATGAATAAAAACTAAACTTACTAGGGATAAAAAGGGAGAACTCGTTGAACTTTTAACAAGATGGAATTAGCTAAATTCTAAAGAATTGGTCATTTGATACTACAAACTTTTATTCCTACATTTGAGCTAGATTAGCAATCAATATGCATCTCTACACTCCTAAAAAAAATCAAGAAATATATTAAAATCTAACTTCCAATATAGTTTGGAAACCATTATGTAAGAATAAAGTGATTTTAAGCAACATATATATACTATGAAATATTGTAATTTGTGTGATTGAATACTAAAACAACATTTGATATGAATATATAATTTTAAGTGGACACATAAAACCACAAGATTTACAAATTAAACAGGTGTGCCTATTCAAATAAGCACACATCGTTTTTCTCACATATACAAAAATGCACTGGTGCGTAACAACTATACACACACCGTGAAGGAACATCTGCAAAATCCCTCGCAGTAGAAAATATCCACCACATTTAGTAGTAGATATTTATATATGCATTTTAAAACATATTTCATGTTGGTGTGTTTCATAAACATTAGCACACTGGTCCATCATAATTATAAACACACAGTTGCATGTGATTTTTTAAATTTGTTGAATATCACATTGTTCATGTTGAGTTCAAATTCAAAGTTCTAGTGTGTTTCATATATGATCGCATCGAAGCGTCATGACCATAGGCACACCAAAATTCCAAAAAATCAAAATTAAAAAAAAAAATCGCACAAGTTATTTTTTCCCTAAACTGGAAAAAGAATGGCAATTTAAAAGTTTGAAAACTAATTCTAAATAGTGTTTAAAAGAAAAAAAAAAGAAAAACTAAACATTTATTCATTATTTTGTCAAATCATTTAGGGGTGAGTTTGGAAGAGAGACTTATGTGGAAGAATTTCGGAGCAACTAGAATGTTTAAGGATCGAAATTTGTTAGGCATCATGAATAAAAACAAAACACTGCATAGTAAAAAATTCAAGTATGTAAATATTAATGTTGATCTTAGTATCTTATTTAGGGTTTAACTAGATTTAGAAAAACAACTTTGTCCTTACATTCAATAGTGCAACCCTTATTTTCTCGCTGCTCCTTTTCATTTTATGTGGTTGCAAAACTTTAATTTAGGGTTTAAATCCCTCTATTGTTATACACAATTATAATTTGAAATTTTAGGGATTTTAGGTTTTTTTAGCATATGATTATATACAGAAAGTGTAGGGTAAGATGGGGCCACTTTTTGGGTCGAATCTGTAACCATGTCGGTCGTGTTAAGTTTTTTTTCCAATTAAAAAATGCATGCATTAATATTGGTACATTTGTATTATAGAAATTCATCGATGCGAGTGAGTGAAATCATGAATCTGGGTGTCTATTTGGGGGGGTATGAGAAAAGCAGTGTTGTTTTTGCAAGTTTCTCAACTTCGAGCAAAAAAAAATTAGATTTTTGTTTAGAATTTCATTTTGTAGTAAAAACAAAACTTGTAGAGAATTGTGTTAGCTTTCTATTGGTTATTTTTTAGATTTTTTTTTATTGGAATTTGATATCTCATTTTTGCAAGTGTTTAAAAGTATGTTCTTAATTAATGAAATTATGATAAATAATCATGTTTTAGACTACAATTTATTCATTATTTAAATATTGTTCTCTAAAAAAAAATATGTTATGATGATCTAGACAAATTTTACTAATTCCTGACTATAATTTTGTATCCAACGGCCACATACAATAATTATTAGAATTTTTTGAAGTGGACCAATATGAAAAACTAGAATAAAAATGACATGTTTATTTCGACACAACATCTTGCCTAATTCCCAATTCAAAACAAACAAACAAAAAACTGAAAGTACCCTTTTGAAGGCATTACATCAAGGTTTGGTACCATGATTTTTCCAAAAAATTTCATCATGTCTTTATGAAGTTATTGAATTTTGATTTCACTGAATTCTATTAAATTTTGAAGCAATATAGACACCTTCTAAGAAAAATAATAAATTTAAAATTAGTGGATTACACCAAATTCAACAAAATTTGCATCTATAGAAAGTAGATTGAATTATGCAACTAATGGTATTATTTTTCAAGAGAAATTCTAAGTATTTCATATGATCCAATCTCTCTGAAATTGGAAGAAGACTCGGAAATGTGATGGAATACCATTTCTGAATATTTACAGGTTTTTGACCGAACAAATCTTTCGACCAAAAAGTATAATACTCTAGTCAAAATTTAGTTTTAACGAATAGAAAAGAGTTTGGCCGAAAAAAAGAAAAAAAAATCATCCATTAGAAAACATTTGACGCGCCTTTTTGAAAAACTGTTTAGATTCATATTTATAAGAATCATGTTTACACATATTTTCACATTTTTAAAAATATCACCATTTTACACATTTACAGATAAGGGTAATTTTTCTAGTAAGTGTTCTTAAAACTTATCTTCTAAGATGGAGGCTCTTTTTCTTTGATAGTAAAGATTCTTTTGGAAAATTTGTTATGGTAAAATGTTCTTAGAAACTATATTTTGAGATGGAGGCTCTTTTTCTTTGATAGTAAAGATTCTTTTGGAAAATTTGTTATGGTAAAATGTTCTTAGAAACTATCTTCTAAGATGGAGGATCTTTTTCTTTGATAGTAAAGATTTATTTTGGGAAAAATTTAATGGTAAAATTTTCTTATAAATTATCTTCTAGATGGAGGCTATTTTTCTCTGATAATGAAGAATTTTTTGGAAAATTGTTTATAGTAAAGTGGTCTTATAAATTAACCTTCTAAGGTGGATACTTTTTTTCTTTAGTGAAGGTGTTTTGGGAAATATTTTATGGTTCAAATTTTCTTAAAGATTCTTCATCAATTTATTCTATGGTGGATTTTTTTTTTAATTATTTTGAGAAATCTTTTATGGACAAGTATTTTAAGGTGAGTTTTTTTCTTTGATGATTAATATTCTCTCTAAGGAAATTTATTTTAAGGTGAAGGTATACATTGAATAACCATGGGCAACAAAAGAGCGTGAAAGAGGAAATCTAATCGCACTAGATATGATGCCTTACACAGTGAAAAGAAAAGACTAAAATACCATGAAAAAAAGAAATAAAAGAGTAAAAAGATAAAGGACATCACTAATGATGATGTAATTAGAGATTTGGATCAAAATGTTGATGATATGAATGTTCAAAATCAAACTCAAGAAGAAATTGAACCAGGTATGTACAAATATTCTATTTTTTTTAAAATGCAGTAACTTGTTTTTGTAAACAATTGTATTTTTTAAAATAATTTCCAATTGTAGATACAAATTTATGTCCTAATGTCGATCAAAATGTTGAAAACATTGACGAATCCGAAAACAACTCAAATATTCAATCTAGTAGAGGTAT
>LPNX010782008.1:5555-35619 GCA_001517045.1 Pseudotsuga menziesii
ATTTTTCTAAAATAGATTTACCAATGTTTAATTTACTTACAAAGGACTTAGAATTCCAGTGGATGAATCCTATCAAAACACTTTTGAAATCTTAAAAGATAAAATATCGGTGGCACCAATACTTAGGGGTCCTGATTGGTCCCTTCCTTTTCACATATCTACCGATGCCTCTGATACAGCCATAGGAGGAGTCCTCGACCAAAAATAAGGACAAGCACTTTATGCCATCTACTTTATTAGCAAAAATATGCCCCCTGCTGAATTAAATTATACCATTACCGAAAAGGAATTTTTGGCAGTAGTTTATTCTATTAATAAATTTCATCATTATGTCACAGGTTATGAAGTTTTTGTGCATACCGATCACTCCTCCATTAGATTTCTGATGAATAAACCAATTACCAATGGTAGAGTGACTCGGTGGCTTCTTTTATTGCAATAATTTAACATTATCGTCATTGATCGACCTGGTAAAGAAAATCTCATAGCAGATTTCCTTTCCCATATTCAACATGAAGACGGTACTAAACCAGTTGACGACACTTTTCCTGATGAACATCTATTTTCTGTATCTGTTCAAAGCCCTTGGTTTGCAGATATTTCCTATTATCTAGCAACGGGGAAAATACCAAACCATTTGTCTCCACATGAGAAGCATCGTATTATAGTTCAGAGTTCTAATTATTCTTGGGTCGATAATGATCTCTTCCGCACTGGTCCCGATCTTATTGTTCGACGATGTGTGCAGGAGGATGAAATGACATAAATACTCCATGCTTGCCATGATGGACCATGTGGAGGACATTTTTCTGATAAGAGGACAGCATATAAAGTCTTACATTCTAGTTATTATGAGCCAATCATTTTTAAGGATGCTACCAAATATGTTAAAGGATGCAATAGTTGCCAAAGAATGGGTAGACCTACATCATCTGATCAAATGCCTTTACAACCCCAAGTTATGATTGAACCTTTTGAGAAATGGGATCTTTATTTTGTAGGATTAATCTCTCCCATGTCTCTTAAAAAGAAATATATCTTAGTTTGTACGGACTATGTCACCAAGTGGGTAGAAGCTAAAGCTTTATTTAAAGCCACAGAGAAATCTATGGTAGAATTTATATATGAAGAAATATTCACCCGGTTTGGTGTACCTAGATAAATTGTCATAGATCAAGGTACTTAGTTTACTTCTAAATTAATGAAAGAAATTACTACGAAATATGGCATCTGACATTGCAAATATTCACCTTATCAACCTTAGGCTAATGGTCAGGTAGAATCAACTAATAAAGTATTAGAAGCCATCTTAACTAATAACATTCACTTACATCATAAGGATTGGGCAGATAGACTTCCCGAGGCTTTATGGGCCTATATAACATGGAGAAACACTAATGGACATACCCCCTATGAGTTAGTATATAGAAAACAAGTCGTTTTACCTATTGAGTTTCAAGTTAAAACATTTCGTATGGCATCACAATTAGGCATGAATTTGGATGAACCATAGAAACAACGAATATTACATATTAATGAGTTAGACGAAATTAGGCAAGATGCACTTCAAAGAACAATGTTAATACATAATCAACGAAAAAACATGGCATAATAAATTTATTAAGTAAAAGCAGTTTAATACTGGAGATTGGGCACTATAGTTTGATTCACAGTTTAAAAATTTTAAAGGGAAATTAACTACCTATTGGATGGGTCCATACAAAGTAGTTACATCTTTTGAAAATGGAGCAGTAAAAATTAAAACAATTAATGGCTCAGAAATTTCCTTTGTAGTAAATGGACATAGACTTAGGCTCTATCACCAACCGAAATCTAAACAGGATTTCATACAAAATGAAATGGAATTAGTTGAAGCGGAAGCTATTCCTCCACATCCTGATCCTTGAAAAATATTTTGGGTTATTATCATTTATATATATGTACATATGTGGTTGTTTCTTTGAATAAATAAGAGTCATTTCTAGTAGGTTTTCTATACAATACTCCTTTGCTTTTTTGTCTTTATGAATAAATTGAATCATCTAACAAGTGGTTTTGCAGTGATTACAAGTATTCTATTTCTATAAGCAGCATATGGGGTATTTTGGAAAAGGGAAGTATGTTAAATATTCATCAGGTATTTTAACTTTTCATGGGGTACTTCTTGGAATTTTTAGCTTATAGTAAAAATTAAAATTTTTTACAATCCTTTATATATCATAATTAACCAATTCTATTACAATTCATATAGTTTTTGGTATTTTGATTCAGACATGTATATTTCTGATTTATTCTTTTAAACAGTTGCTTGATAAGACTCACTTTCATTATCATAATTTTCACATCTTTATTTCTACCTATGAATTACTAGTTCATCCTATACTTGTTATCAAAACTTGTGTCTTGAGTATTTTGGTGATAACTCGAAAGTAAGTGGAATTTTTACTTTGGGGAACATTACTTTACTTTATAAATAAGAAGGACTGTTAGGTTAAAGAACAACTTTCAGTTATTCTCTTTTGACATATTTTATGAGTCTGGCCATTATGAAATTACTTATAACTTTATTTTGAAAAAAAATTGAATTATGTGTTTAGCAGGACTTAACATGCTCTAGTACCAATCGACTTCCATATCTTTAATATCATTATACAAGGAAAACATGTCGGGGTACTAAATAGGCCTACTGGAAGTGGGTCAATGCTAAGTAAAAACCTTATAACAGGAAGCTCGATAAATGCAAGTAATCCTATCGGGGTATTGAACAGGCTCGCTGGCAGTGGGGCTATGCTTGCATGGTACCAAGATAAACCCGTCGGGGTATTGAACAGGCCTGCTGGCAGCAGGGCAATATCCGGTAAATGAGATTTGGTTAATACACCACTATACACATAGTTCCTCAAATAGTGATAATATATGAAAAAAATTTCAAAAAAATTATGTCATGGACAATTGTTTATAATGTCATTTGAGAATGGATCTAAGTTGACTTTGCCCTGACCATCTAATTCCGCATATATCTAAGATGTCATTATCGTAGAAATGGGACCCGTAGCTATAAATCTCACACACTTCGGGGTACACTTGAAATACTTGACAGTGACAGGATATCTTTACAATGAGGCATGGATGGCTAGTTTTTCCCTATGGTATTCTTTTAATTATATTATTCTCATTTTACATGGTATTTCTCAGCATTGTTTTCTTTTTTTCATAAATATACATTTTTGAACTATTTCCATTTACTAGTTAGTTTTCCTTACAATGAATTAACAACATGCTCGCATTCTTTCTATTTTCTTTCTTGGAACAATCATTTCTTCTCTCTGTATGGCTTGAGGACATGCCATCTCTTTGGTTTTGGGGAAGAGGGATTTGATTTGAAAAATTAGATTAGTTTTATTTTTGATAAATCTGTTTATCTCTAACAAATGATATGTATTTTCAGGAATATAAATAGTGGAATTTGGTTATAGCTTGAAGCATATTTTACGGCAAAATTCAATATGGTCTTACCATATGAAGAATCGAATGAAGGAAAATGAAATATCAAATAGCAACCTGAGTAAAATTGGTGACTAGAATTTGCTAACCAGATTTTGTTTTTAAGCAAATAGTTTTTACTTCCATATCATTTTATTATTAATAATCCTATCATTTTATCCAATTAAGTATGCATGAAAATGATTAATCTTCTTGCTATTCAAGATACGATTTATGTTTTTGTCAACCTGTCCAAAGTTTTACTTTGGACATGGTTGAATTAATTTCAAAACCTTATAAATGATAAAATCATTTTAAACCTGAAAACTATTTATTTAAGAATGTTGAAAAATCCAATAAAGTGATTTTCAATTTTCATATAAACATATGACATGAAAGATATGTTATTTTTAAATTATAGGTTAAAAGAATGAAAGTTTAAATTACCTTCTTCATCTGCCAAGTTGAAGGCAGCTGCTAGTTTTCCTTCTTCCTAAAATTGTTTTTCTTTTTGCTTAGTGGGACCTGGCATTTCTTTGGTTTGGGGAATGTTGATCCTAGATTTGTTATCATTTTTGGAAGATAAAATACTCATTTAACCATATATTTTATCATCTTTTGTATATTTTATGACACGCAGATCATTATTCAACCTGAGGTATGAGTGTTTTTAAGGTTTATATAAAATTATTTTATTATTATCATTTTTGTGGTTTAATCAATTAAAAATAACATTATTTGATGTATTAATTAGTTTGTATAATTGTTTACAGGTTTTATAATCCTTTTGGGACAAGGTTAATATGCAAAATGCATTCAACCTGCTTTTCGCACATCATGTCCATCTCGCCATTCAGCCTGTTGTGTGAAAATCGCTGGTGGTTTTTTAGATGTTGAGATGTGTTGATGTACAATCTAGTTCTGAAGCACGATAGCAGACAGACACTCTGTTCACCCTATATTGACGCCTAGCGTATCCAACTCACGTCCCAGCCTTCCATTCAGCACTCTGTCCAGATCGCCTATCAGACTGTGCACTACAAACAATGAATTCTGGCCATTTAAAATGTGAACCAACTACCAATGAACTATTATCCATGTGTATGGGTGATGAATCCATGTTCTAGATTATTCGCCAGCCTACGTTCTCCTTTACTTTCCACCACGTCAACCATCCATACACTGGACTATTGCATTCAACCCATGCTCTAGAAGATGTGCCACTACGTTCCCCTCTGTTCGTGTTCAGTTGCCTATTGTGATAACGAAGGATCATGTTTTACACCTCTGAAGATCGTTCATGCTGAAGAGAAGCATGTGCGCCACATCTAAAGACTATTCACGCTGAAGAAGGAAAATGCTTATGCGTTATCCTATGGTTAATTAAACGCTTTAAATATCGACTAAATTTAGAGAGCAGCCGACCTCTAAAGGGTCGACTTGCTCACCCCTATAAATAATTATATAAAGCATCCTCTATGAGAGAGCCCAGTTAGCTAGAAAATCAATCAGTTAGTAGAGTTAGGAGAAGAGTTCTTTCTGTAATTTACTCTTGAACTTTGTATTTATGTTCCATGATCTGAATAAAGAGCTGTATGCATTGCTTTTGAAGATTGTGTTTAAGTAGAAGTTAGCCAGGAATCACCCTTGATTGCTGAGAGGGCCCCTCATCAACCTGAGGTTCATTTTCTTTGTTTAGCTTAGTTTCTTTTATGTTTTAGCTAGTCTACTTTAATTTCTAGTTTGTTTCTAGTAGATTATAGTAAATGTTATTCTATTTGTTTTTTGCAATACATTAACTTAGTTTTATTTCAAAATTTAATTAGTTAGACACGCACATAGCTTGCTTTCAGCTATTTGCTTTTAGTCATTTTGTTTCCAGTTATTTTCATTTCCAGCATTACTTTCAGTCTTTTTTTTTAAGAATATAGAATAAGTTGTTTTCATGAATTTAGAATAGATTCAATTCTGTTATTTCCTTTCTTGTTTTGGATTTATGCAAGTTAATTTCCAGTTTATTTACTAGTTTAATATGCAAATGTTTCCTTTTGTTCATCAATTAGTTTAAGGTTAATTTGTTGTTAAATAGGTTTATTTACTATTCCAATGCATGATAATTAGATCTGAATGGCTTCAGCTGAAGATTAGTTCATTTAGGTTAATTTTTACCATTTTTTCTGTGCATCCTATCATTCGGATAGCCTGTTCATTCTGTTATTCAGACCCACAGTTCAGTCTGTCATTCAACCCTTAGTTCTATTTTTTTCATATTTTTATGTATTTTAAGATTGTTTTCAATTCTATTTTTTTTATGTTTGAATCATGCTTTGTCTGTAATAGTTAAATAATAGTTTTGTTTAACATTTAAGTTAGTTTAGTTGTTTTAAATTATTTATTAAAGTTTTATCATTTTCCTTACTTCTTTTACTTTGAACGTGGTTTAAGTTATTCTTAAGTTTTGTTTTTGATTTTGTCTTATGGTTGTATGGTTTTGTGTCTATTCCTTTTGAATTGATTTATTTGTTTGCATGCAAGATTTAGTGTTTTCCTTAGTATGTTTTTAGGTTGTCTTTTTATGATTGTGTTATTGTTGAAAGAACTTGTAGGACAGAACCTAAAGATATTGCTTTATGAAGTTTTCTACTTGCTTCTTTTTAAGTTTTCCTTGTTAAGTTTTATCTATTAAGTTTTCTAGTTGCTTATAAGTTAATCCTTCCTTGCACTTTAGTTTTTCATTTGAATAAGTAAGTTGCTGATTATATCTTTTTCAGTCCAAATTTATAAGATAGATTATTTTTTTAGTTAATATTTTATCTCAGTTTAGTTACCTTGATTGCATTTTTAGGAAGTTTGACTCAGTTTTTCATTTTGAAAGATCTTTCAATATTTTGTTTGTTAAAATATTTACACGACACTCTCTATCTTCACATATATTTTGTGTCAAATCTAAGCCCACCAACCCCGGTTGATAATTAAAGAATAGGTGGATTAATTTAGACATTATAACACCCAACACCTTTTACCTCCCAATCTCATACTTTTTAGGCTTCAGTTAGGTCCAAACCTCCTTTCCTGGAAACTTTAAACTTGCCATATTTGTCCAAGTTGATGAATGACCCAGTGAAGCATGATGCCACCTGGGCACCTGTCCCTACCAAGATACCCTCGAACATTTCAAAATTCAAGGGAAAAGTTGGTGAAGACCCAGGGGATCATATCACCACCTTTCACTTGTGGTGCTCTTTCAACTCGTTGAATGATGACACCATTTGGTTGAGATTGTTCCAAAGAACTCTGACTAGTTTCGTAACAAAGTGGTATATTGAATTTCCCTCTGCCGCATTTGATATTTTTTGGGACTTAGCTAATGTGTTCCTTAACCACTTCCAACTTCCTGTCCGGTATGATGCCGGTACAGACTTATTGTCCACCTTTCAGTAGGACAAATCCACTCACATTTCAGATCATATCCAAGAGTGGCGAAGGCATAAGAGGCTCATCAAGGCCACTATCCCTCTCGAGTTTTTGTTAGAATGGTTCCTTAAGTCCTTATTGCCATATATATCTAAGGATGTATCCACCTCGGGAGTAATTGATGAGGAATAGGCTATCCTCAGGGCCCAACAATTAGATTTGATATACTCTCAGTCTAGGATTCTATATGACATAGTCCCTGATGCACCATGACCAACACATAGTGTCAAGAAGCCTAAGCCTGGACCCCATGTTGATGGCATGGCTGGTTCAGTTAAATCTCCCAATTTAGAGTTTTTGGAAAAACAACTCCATGATTTTTTTGTTAAACAATATACAGTGGAGGTAGCAAATGCTGCCCCCTCACCCCAAGACACAAATGTTTTTGATCAATCCTCCCAAAAGGGAAATTAGTAGCCCGGTGGGAAAAAGAAAAAGGGGAAGAAAGGTGAGGGAAACCAAAACAATCCTAGACCCACAAATAGTTCTGATGGGGGGGGGGGAGAAGAAGAAGGTGAAATTTCCTTGTAAGTTGTGCCAGGAAGATCACCTGACCCATCAATTCCCTCTTATAGATCAAGCTCGCAAGATGCTCAAGAATCAACAACCGGCTGTCCTAAAGGATCCATTTCCCCAAGGAAAGAATGCAGCTTCTATTTCTAACGTAGTTGGGGGCACTGCTAATTCCCCTAACCAAAATTATATCAACATGGTTCGATCTGAGACATTACTCCAGACGAGAAATAATAACTATGAGATGAAGGCTCCGGAGAAGGGTAAGTCTATAGGTGAAACTTATAACCCTCTCACAATTGAGAAACCTGCCAAACCTATGCCTAAAATACTGAAAGGTGTTTTTAAGAAAGCATTGCATAATCCTAGCACTAAGGCTACAACCAACTACTCTATAGTTGAATATTTATCCCAAACCCCTTGTGCAATGTCAGCTTTAGAGGTGCTACAGAGTTGTCCGACCCAACAAGATGCACTCTTAGCAGCCTTAGGTAGTATGGATTCATCGAGCCTTATGGAAAAGTTTAATTTATCTGATGTCAAAATTCGCTTGCTGTATCATGTGTCTTTGTCAATATATGTCATCGATGGTGGAAAAACCATTGGAAGGTTAGTTGTTAATGAAGGTGCTTCCACATGTGTCATGTCTTTGTCTTACTGAAAGGCTCCTGGATATCCAGAGTTAGTTCCATCGAACACCCTACTTACTATTTTCGACGGAAGGTCATTTCGTCCACATGGTATCCTACTAGCTTTTGAGATTAAGTTGGTAGGGAAGGCAGTGTCTATTGAAGTAGAGGTGATTGATGCCCCGTTGGATTATAACTTGCATCTGAGGAGAAATCAGACTTATTCTATGTGTGCAATTGCCTCGACCATTCTTTGAGTGGTAGTGTTTCCACATGAAGGGAAGTTGGTTACTGTTGACCAACTCAGTTTCACTTGGAAGGGATGTATGTAAACTAATGATTCCACCGTGCCATTTGTTGATCAGGTCAAACCTACTTTAGAGAGCTTGGGGGTTGGAATGTATTCATCGTTAATGGGCACATTCAATATCCCAACCCTGATAAATTACTTAGGTTCTACTAGTGTAGGAAATTCTATCACAACGGTTGTCGATAGAATGGAAGTGTCCTTATAGGAAGTGGAAGTAGCTTATCAAGCTATCGTTAACACCATTGTCGATTCCTTTCTGATTCCTCCTACAGTATCAGTGTTAATGTATTTGTAAGTTCGGAATGTATTCACTTGTATATCTTATGTATTGTACCCCAATGTTTATTCCGAGAAGTGTCTGTAATGTATTTGAGTCATATGATGCCTCGATGTTCATATCAGGAGATTCAATCATGTAAACAAGTCATGTCAAATCATTGTGGGTAACCCTCCTATTGATCAAGGGTTAAAGTCCCCATAGTTGTGGGGCCCTAGGGTTATTAGACTCTCTTAGAGAATTCAGCCCTAGTGAGTTATTGTTAAGTCGAGAATTAGTATAAATAGAGAGTGATCCTCTCTATTTATCACACACTCACTCACACTCATTTGTAGCACATAGCTGAGGGAGAAGAAGTTGCTAGGACTAGAAAGAAAGAGACTATTGTTGTCAGGAGATAATCTTAATATTTTTGGGGTTTTTCTTTCGGTGTTGATTCTATCTCTGAGGAAGTTGCAGGGTTTTATCCTTTATGGTTTCCCTGAGGAAAAAAATTGTGTTCATTGTCTCTTGTGTTTGATTGTTGTGCTTGTTATTCTCTTAGTTAAAGATCCTAATATATAATGCTATCTTGAATGATAAAAATCTAACATGGTATCAGAGCTAACCTAAAAAGAAGACACTGTGCAGCTGCAGAAACTAGGGATTCCTACGTTTTGGATATCTCTCCACATATTTTCAGAAAAAGAAGGTTGGATTGACTCTCGTCTCCAGGGTGCATCTTTCTATCGAACCAAAATCTGATTCTGAGTATTTTCAGTTTTTGACCCGACGTTATTGCCAGAAATTAGGGCTTTCCACAGAAGTGGAATTTTTGAGTGAGACCAGGCTTGGATTGATCTCCTCCTCAAAATTAAAATTTAGAGATCAAGATCAAAGCTTTTGGTTGGGTAGAACTCCAGGAAAGTCAAACCCTAATCCGCTCCTAAACCAGCTTTGCAGAATTTCAGCTCTAGATCCAAATCCGACATCTTAACCTGGTAAGATCTAAATATTTTTTATTTCCATTTGAGGTTCTCAGTTAAGATGTCTCATCATACCAAGCTTGATGAAAATCTTGAGGAAGTTGATAACTTATGAGCCTGGAAGTATAGGATCTCCCTGGTACTGGAAGAAAATGAGTTGGACTCCTACATCGATGAGGAGGTTCCAGTTCCAGAGGGAGATGAGGTTAAGGCCTTACACAAAATAATTTGGTCATGGCTAAGAGGATTATTGCTGATTCAATCAAGGATCACCTCATACCATAGGTGTCCTCCCTAAAGACACCTAAAGCTATGTTTGATGCCCCGACCAAACTGTTTGAAGCAAAGAACATAAACCGGAAGATGACTTTGAGGAACCAGTTGAAGAATTTGAAGATCCAAAATGCGAAGACTGTACAGTCATACTTCACAAGGGTCTCCCAGATCAAAGAAAAACTTGAAGCAGTCGATGAATAAGTGGAGAATACAAAGATTGTAATGACCACCTTGAATGGTCTCCCTAGATCATGGGACTCCTTTATTCAAGGGATCTGTGCCAGAAAGAAGCTAGTCAAATTTAGCAAACTATGGGAAGAATTCTCTCAAGAAGAAGCTCAGATAGTAGCTCGAGAAGAAAATATGGGAAGTGAAGATCAAGCTCTCACAGTACACTCCAAGAAAATCAAAAGAAGTTCTCATCACCCCAGAGGTAAGCACTTCCATAAAAGTAACACTAGAAAAGATTTGTCTAAAATCAGATGTTATACACGTGATTAAGTAGGACACTATGCAAAAGATTGTCCTAAAATAAAATATAAGAAGAATGGAAACAAGAGAAGACATCATTCTCATGCTACAGAAGATGATGAACCTTCCACAAAGAGAATCAGATAAGAAAGTGATGATTCTTCAAGTGATGAGGAACATGTCTTGATTTCTGCTCTCACAGGAAACACCACACATGGAAGCAATGATTGGCTTATAGATGGCGGGGTTTCCAAACATATGAAAAGATTCAAAGAATCCTTTGTGAAACTATTAGAACATGAATCACCCCACAAGGTGAAACTTGGAGATGACTACCAATATCCAATAAAATGTAGTGGGGAATCCTCCTATAAGCTAGAATCTGGAAAGTCTATGACGATGAAGGATGTATTGTTTGTACCAGGACTAAAGAATAACCTCCTCTCCATATCTGCATTGGATGCAAAAGACATGAGGGTTGCATTTGTAGATGGCCAAGTTCTCATGTGGCCAAAGGCAAAGACTATTGATGATGTAGTAGTAATTGGGGAACAAGATGGAGGTCTATACAAATTGAAGGGCCATCCAGAACAAGCCTTTATCCATGACACAATAGAGCCAAATGAACTTTGGCATAGAAGGCTTGAACATGTGCACTACAGAGCACTACCTCTTGCAAGCAAAGTTGTTGAAGGACTTCCAAAAATCCAGTCAAAACATGATGGTATCTGCAAAGGATGTGCAAAATGAAAGAACACAAAGAAGAAATTTCCAAGTAGTGAGAGCAAGGCAAAAGGAATCTTGGAAATCATTCCCTCCGATGTATGCAGTCCGATGTCATCCAGTTCATTAAGAGGGTATGTATACTATGTTTCTTTTATTGATGATTTTTCTAGGAATACATGGATATACTTCTTGAAGAGCAAAGATGAAGTATTCAGCAAGTTCAAGGAATTCAAAGCCTTGATCGAGAACCACACTAAAAAGAAGATCAAGACCTTTCAATCAAATAATGGTGGAGAATTCACATCAAATGAATTCAAAGCATTATACAAAGATTCAGGGATTAAGAGGGAGTTAACCATTCCATATAATCCACAACATAATGGGGTTGCTGAAAGGAAGAGTAAAACAATCATGGAAGATGCAAGGGCCATGCTTCATGATCAAGATATTCCCATGCATCTATGGGCAGAAGCTACCAGAATTGCGGTATATGTACAGAACCATACTCCACATAGAGTACTTGAGAACAAGACCCTTGAAAAAGTCTTCTTCCACAAGAAATGAGAAGTCAGCCATCTCAGAATATTCAGTTGTCCAGTATACATACACGTTCCAAAAGAAAAGAGGACAAAGTTAGATCCTTCAGGAAGGAAGGGTATATTTGTGGGATACTCTAAAAGCTCGAAGGCTTACAGAATATACTTCCCCGGATTCAAGAAGATCGACTTCAACAGGGATGTAACATTTGATGAAGACTCAGCTTACAACAAATCCAAAAAGAGACCTACTAAAGATCCTAAAGAAACAAAATCACCTAGAATTCATGACACAACCATGAACGAAGAAATTAAAGAAGAATATTGAGAATTAAAAGAACCTCAAGAACCTATATATCCACCTCAGGAGAAGAATCCTCACAAGATGAAACCTTCTTGGGCATGAGAAGTTATCCAAGGTGCAAAAAGATATGGGGCTCCAAAATAAAATCACAGAGAAAGAAAAAGGACTAGGTCTTGCTCCGGGTATGTAGCCTTATTATGTGACTTCATTGCTAAAGAACCTTCCAACTATGAAGAAGCGGCAGAAAGGAAAGAATGGAAGGATGTTATGATCGAAGAGTATCAATCAATTATGAAGAATGATGTCTGGGATATTGTCCCAAGACCAGAAGGGAAGTATGTTGTAACTTCCAAATGGATCTACAAGATCAAGCATGCTACAGATGGTAGCATATAGAAATATAAAGCAAGAATTGTGGCTTGTGGATTCTCCTAGAAATAAGGAATAGATTATGAAGAAACTTTTGCACCTATATCCAGATACACTTCCATCAGATCAGTACTTTCTCTGGCTGTAGTAATGAAATGGAAGATACACCAGATGGATGTGAAGACTGCTTTCTTGAATGGTGTAGTGGAAGAGGAAGTGTATGTGGAGCAGCCACTCGGTTTTGAGACACATGATACGGAATATCATGTGTGTAAATTGAAGAAATCCCTATATGGTTTGAAACAGGAACCTAGGACATGGTACACCAGAATTGACAACTTTCTATCCAGTTTGGGCTTTACCAAGGGTAAAGAAGATTCCAACCTTTACTACAAGGTTGAAGATGGTAGCCCAGTGATACTCCTACTGTATGTAGATGATCTGTTTGTAAAAGGTATGGATGGGTTGATTGCTGATACAAACAGAAAGCTTACTACCGAGTTTGAAATGAAAGACTTGTGTATGATGCACTATTTTCTAGGCATGAAGGTGTGGCATAATGTAGATGGAATTTTTCTCGGACAAGGGAAGTATACAGTGGATATCCTGAAGAGGTTTGTGATGATGGAATGCAAGGCTATAACCACACCTATGGCATCGAACCTGAAGCTATTGAGTAATGCTTCATAAGAAGCGGTTGATGCTATGATGTATCATCAGATGATTGGGTCCTTGATGTACCTAATGAACATGAGACCAGATATTTGCTTTGCTGTGAACACCTTGAGCCAATTCCTGACAGATCCAAGACATGTTCACTTGATTGCTGCAAAGCATATTCTGAGGTACCTGAGGGGTATAGTTGATTATGGGATCAAGTATGAGGCGAATCAGAAGATTAACCTGGAAGGTTATGTTGATTTAGATTGGGCAGGAAATGCCATTTATAGGAAGAGCACTTTAGGGTGCTGCATCAATACGGGATCAGGTGTGATCACTTGGTTTAGCAGGAAACAGTCTTGCATGGCACTGAGTACAGCTAAAGCAGAGTATGTCGCAGCTTGTTCAGCTAGTTATGAGGCAATATGGATGAGGAAGTTGTTGTCTGATTTATTTAATCTCCAGTTGGATGCTACTTGTATATATTGCGACAACCAGAGTTGTGTGAAGTTATCAGAGAACCCGGTGTTCCATGACAAGTCGAAGCATATCGAGATCAAATATCACTATATCAGGGATATGGTGTAGAGAGTAGCAGTGAAGCTCTAGTATGTTGTGACAAACAAATAGATACCTGATGTGTTGATGAAGCCATTGGCCAAAGTGAAGTTTGAGTACTTTAGGGAGAAGCTTGGTGTTCTTCAGATCGAGGTTTCCCCCAAGGGGAAGTGATGAGTCTGTGAGCCATTCTGACATGGTAAGAGGATTGATTCCTTCCATGGTTAGATGTAAGGGCTGAGCCATTTTGTCATGGTGAGAGGATTGGTTCCTTCCATGTCAGATATGAGTACTGATCCATTCTAATGTGACTGTAGGATTGGTTCCTACATGATCAAATATAAGTGCTGAATGCCATTCTCTGAATGGAAGCACCTGGTCAGTCACCAAGAATACTCAACCTAGAGCTTAGGGCCATTTTGATATGACTGTGGGATGTGTTCTCACATGATTAGATATAAGTGTTGAAGGCCATTATTTGGGAGAATGGAGGCACCTGGTCAGTTACCAGGAATCCTCAGCCTGGGGTTGAGGGCCATTCTGATATGACTATGGGATTGGTTCCCACATGATCAGATGTAAGTGTAGTGCCTTTCCATAGATGATAGTAGTTGTGACCTATCATGCTGGTGGATGTGAGTGCTGAGCCTTTCCACATATGATAGTAGTTGTGTCCTATCATGTTGGTGGATGTGAGTGCTGAGCCTTTTCACAAATGGTAGTAGGCGTTTCCTACCATGCTGGTGATTGTAAGTGATATGCCTTTCCACATATGATAGTAGTTGTGTCCTATCATGCTGGTGGATGTAAGTGTCGTGCCTTTTCATAGATGGTAGTAGGTGTGTCCTACCATGCTAGTGATTGTAAGTGTTGTGCCTTTCCATAGATGGTAGTAGGTGTGTCCTACCATGTTGGTGGATGTGAGTGCCATGCATTTTCACAGATGATAGTAGTTTTTTCCTATCATGCTGGTGAATGTAAGTGTTGTGGCTTTCTGACATGGTGTTGGATGTGTTCCTGTCATGGTCAGATGTGAGTGCTGGTCATTCTGACTTAGGGTTAGATATAAGCGGTGAAGAAGACCTACATGGAGGCTAGGCATACAACCAACATGAAAAAGGTTTGACTTTGTAGAACTTCCTATGACAAGAAGAATCATGAGATAGCACCTGTGATGATGAATCAGTGATGATACAGATCCAGTGATGATGATCTGGATCGAGTGATGATCCAGATATAAGATGAATATCACTTGAAGATGAAGATGACTTGAAGATGAAGATGACATGAAGATGAAGATGACGAGATGATCCAGTTGATACACAGAAGAAGACCAATGCTGAAAAATTGTGTCGAGAGAATACCTTCCTAGTTAAGAGGGAGTGTTAATGTATTTGTAACTTTGTGTTGAGGCCCCAAAATTCGCAGGCAACAAAAGTAAGGGATTCTCCCCAGTCAACGTTCCCAACTAGCCCGTTGACTATTTGGTATAGGGAATCCGTCCGGTTTACGGTTTGGCTACCGTAGGTCAAAGTAACAAAACAAAGGTTTTACCGGTTGCGGCCCGGCCCACCGATTTTTTGTATTTTTTGACTTAATGTATGATATGCAAGTGCCTAATTAACAATGCAGGGTGATAAGATGCGAGGAGGTGTCACAATGTGATGCGCAGGTTCTTACCTCTCGTCTTAAGCTCACTAGCATCCCAATCACAGACAACAAGAAAAGAAACTAACTACTTAAACTATCCCTAGGGAGCAGGCTTATCATTCATAAGTGAGTAATACATTTTGTACATGCATTATGAAGAGTTACAGTTAGCTGACACTTCTTTCAAGACACACGAACCATTACAGATATTTAAACAACCAGATAGTCGATTATTTTATGAACAACACTTATTACTCACAGTGGAAAACATCCCAAAAGATACTGAAGAACATTCAATAAGAACATAGGTTCATGAAGTTAAATACTCTCACAGTAAATGAAACATAGCTGAAAATGAAATAGTTCCTCTTCAACATTATTCATTTAGTCGCATTGATACATTCCACATTTCTCTCTCTCCAGCAGGTAAAAGTTGCACTTTCTGACTGTAAAACAAAGTAGTTCCTCTTACAAGCAAAAGAGTTTCTCAATTTTTTCCAGGGAAAAAGCCCCTTCTAAGTCCTCCTTTCAAATATTTAAACTACAATTACAAAACGCTTCAGTTTTCCCTAGACACATGATCTTTCAGTGTCCCAAACGTTTCACATTCCTCTATCTTGTCTGCATGCAATCATGAACCACTGGGTAACTGATCAGTTTTTTAGGTCTGTGCATTTATAGCTCTGGATTTCATCTTTTACTTCCATGGTCCTCCTAGCGATCCCCCTAGTTTCAGTTATACTTCCGCCAAATGATCTGTCTTTCTCCGCACCACGGTAGATTGACCGGTCTCCTCAAAACTGTCTGCAATCAATTGACAAGAATTATTCAAACAACAAATATTACCAATTAAATAAATAATCCACAAGGAAATAGCAAGGCGCACCACCAGTGGGCTTGAAAAACCTAGCCTACGACGGTCAACAGGAAACTCATTGGTGGGAAAACTCAAAGTCGGCAGTCAGAAGGAAATAACATCAGAGGCCAAAAGGCTTTCCCAGCCACAACGGTGGAAAAGGCACAACTTACGGAGAAGCGAAACGCAGGAAAGAGAGGCTTTAATTGGAAGTCGGACAGATTTGTACTTCGGAAGCCAAAAGACTTTGAGAGCCGCAACGACGGAAAAGAGAAGGCTAGAGCCATGCGATGCAAATCGGAAGTCAGACGGATTTTTGTTTCGGAAGACAAATGGATTTTCCATCCGCAATGACAGAAGAGAAACGGCTTCGGTTCCGTGGCTAACAGGCAAACGCTAATCGACAGTTGGAACAATTTAAACTTCGGGCGCTAAATTACTTTAGGAGCCGCAACGGCGGACGGGAAAAGGGTTAAAGCTTTCGATCAAAAAAATAAAGACTCCCAATCCAATGGAAAAACTAAGTGTTTCAGTCAGTTTTAAACATTCAACAATGGACAGCGACCTGTCATACCTCCGCAATGGCGACCCACAACAAAGAACAACTGGTTCGATCAACAAGCAAAAGAAAACTTAAAATCTGTGATCCACCATAGACTCCAAACGTGATCAGAAATCGAACCTTGGGTGAGAGTTAAGCTTTTACAACTGTCTAAATTAAAACTAGGCCCAAAACATAAAGGATCGAACGATCAAAGCAAAATCATGAGGAGCGGTCCAAAATTTAAGAAATTTGGGGAGGAAAGTTGCAGCCGCAACAATTGGTGATTACCTGGTGAACCTAGATCTATGGGTGATTAATATTTGAGTGACAGAATGTTTAACAAAATATGCATTCCATTGAATTCTTCCAGCTATCTAGATTTCTTGAACGTCAGAAGTGTGTACCCTTAATCATTGATGACAGTCCAATTTGGGAGAGTGGAAACCAAGATTTTCAAGTCCAGGTTACTCTGTTGAGGCCAGAAGATGAGTTTCATTATTACCTCTGTCTTTCGGTAGCTGATAGCTTGGACACCGCATGATTGTAGCACCTGGTAAACAACAATATTCATTTGTTCCTCATTCCCATGCCATTTTAGCACTTTTCGTGCTTTTGGACCTTTGTCCCCTTTGAATATGAGTCCTTTTGTACGCCTTTCTTACTAAATTTTAACTCATGATCCTCTATCCCATAGTGTCCTTTTGTGTGAGTGGTGTACTTCAAGTTTCAGCTCATGGACGGAGAGGATCTTTTGGTAATTTAGTACTTATGATTCAGCACCTGCTTTAATTTAGGATGCTCTTATAGGAGTTTTTCTCTTTATTTGCCTTTTGGCATTCGTTTCTTGGCATGGGATCATTTATATTTAATATACTGTTCACCTTGCTCCTTTCCATGGATCCTCTGCTGTCGCTCCTTAGAACATTTTAAGTGTGACGTGGATGGAGCCCCAACATAGTATTCCAGACTCTTTGAATCCGATTTATTTCACAGGGATTAAGCAAGACTTCAATGCACATAGAATTATTTGAGAAAATGACTAAACTGGAAGAAGTTCATTTATCCAAACAACAACCAATATTCTGATCACTAAAATGTCTATCACCCCCAAAAATTTTGACGTTCCCCAAGCAACCGCGGGTTCATCCCTTTTATTGAAAACAAGAAAAAATCAAACTAAAGCAGACTAAAAACATGACTCAAAAGACAGCCAGACGAATTATTTATATACAAGACAGAAGAAAACAAACAAACTCAGGAAAGATAAGGCTTGAGAACCAAACCATTTACTGGTAGGTTCTCCTCCCACCCCTGCAGGTCTTGCAACTTGTAAGTAGAAGGACCAAGCTTGGATGCAATCTGAAAAGGGCCTACCCACAACTGCTGGAATTTGGTATGCTTTCATTTCTCATCATGGGGGTGGTCCCATTTGAGGACTAGGTCTCCTACTTCAAAGTCTTTTGTCCCAACTTTATGCTTGTCAAACCATCTCTTAATTGACTCTTGTTGTTGCTTAAAGCGCTCTTTGGCTTTAGATCTAGCCTCTTCTGCTTTTAGGAGATTATATATTTTTATCTGTAAAACTTCATCATCAGACCCTCTAGACTCTTGAGCTAATATGGAAGATGGTAGCATGATATTGGGAGGAAGGATGGCTTCTTTTCCATAGACAAGGGTATACGGAGACACTCCAATCGTAGACTTTGGGGTGACTCTATCCACCCAAAGGGCATTTGGTAATGCTGAGTGCCAACTCCTCTGGTTTTCTACCACAGTCTTCTTTAAAATTCTAATCAAATTTTTGTTAGAGGATTCAGCCAGGCCATTTCCCTGTGGATAGTAATTAGCAGAATAATGCAATTTTATCCCTTTATCATGAGCAAAAGCAGTCAATTTAATTGATGAAAAGTACTTAGCATTATCAAAAACTAACGAAACTAGAACTCCAAACCTTGTCATGATGTCGCCTTGCAAGAAGCTGATGACCTCGTCTTCATTTATCTTGCGCAGCGGGATAGCTTTGACCCAGCGAGTGAAGTAATCAGTCGCAGTCAGAATGTACTTGTGCTGCAAAGAGGACTTCGGTTTTATTTCTCCAATAATATCTAGTCCCCATTGCTCGAATGGCTCGGTAATCATCATAGGATTTAGAGGTGCTGCTACTTTAGGCTGTCTCCCACCACACCTTTGGCAAATATCACACTTCCTAACATGTGCATGTGCATCTCTAAAGAGCACAGGCCAGTAGTAACCTTCCCTGAGGATTTTGTGGGCTATGGTATCCCCTGAATAATGTCCTCCAGCAGGACCGTCATGCAATTATGTCATCACTTTCTTCACATCTTCCTTTTCTAGGAATCTGAGAAGAACTCCGTCATAATTCTTTCTAAACAATATCCCTTCCACAATTTGATAAGATGCTGATTTAAGACGTAGTGCTCTTCTTTGCTTGGAATTCCAATGTTCAGGTAATAGCCCTGCCTGCAGGTAATGTACAAGGTCTCTATACCAAGACTCAGGAGCTGTAAATAAAGGACACACATCCATTATATGTAATTCGGCCTCATCCCCCCAAGCTTGTTCTTCATTGTTCCCACTTTTAGTCATCAATTTACACAACCCTTGACCTTTAACAATAGAGGCTGTCTTGAATTCAAGATCGTACTCTTGAAGAGCTGTTACCCAGTTGCCTCTTCTTTCTCCTAACTCCTTCTATATTAGAAGAGATCTTACGGCTGGGTAGGGAACTATTACCTTGGTTCGATTCTTTAATATATAAGGCCTGAATTGCTTTACCACTTTGAATACTGTGTACGCTTGTTTATCAATAGTTGGGTAGTTTAATTCGGCCCCTTGTAGACCAGTACTCATAAAGGAGATTGGGAATTCATCCCCCCCTTCTTCCTTTTGGGTGAGCACGGCTGCCAGTGAATCATCGGACGCAAAAGTATATAGATTAAAGTCTTTATCAAAGTCTGGGATTTTCAAGGAGGGTGTGTGTGCAACAACAGTTTTAATTTTGCTGAAAGCATTCTTCTCAATTTCGGTCCATTTGAATTGAGCATTCTGCTTGACCATCTACTGCACCGGCTTCACAGTCTGAGTGAAATCAGGCACAAACCTGTGTACGAAATTAATGGTTCCCATGAATGATTGCATCCCCTTTTTATTATGGGGCAAGGGGATTTGTTCAATAGCCTTAATTCTTTCTGGATCAATGGAGATCCCTTATTTTGAAACTATGTGGCCCAATAACTTTCCTTCCGTGACAGCGAATACACACTTCTTAGGATTGAGTGAAATTCCATACTTACGACATCGTTCGAAAATTTGTTTTAAGTGAAATGCATGCTCTCCTCTTTTCTTCGAGAATATGGTAATGTCATCAAGGTATACTATAGCACTTTTCCCAATCAATCCATGGAAAGCTATGTCCATAGCCCTCTGAAATGTTGCTCCAGCATTTATCAGCCGAAAAGGAATTCTCCTGTAGGCGAAGGTTCCCCACTTGGTCCTGAACGTTGGCTTTAATCTGTCTTCTTCAGCTACTAACACTTGATTGTAGCCAGAGAAACCATCTAATATTGAAAACAATTCAGAACCAGAGACCATTTGCAGCAATTGCTCCATGGGCGGTACAGGGTAGTTATCTTGATCAGAAGCGCGGTTGAGATTTCTGAAATCCACGCAGAGTCTGATTTCTCCAGACTTTTTTCTTACTGGTACCAGATTTGACACCCACTCAGAGTGTCTGACTTTGAAAATGATTCTAGCATCCAATAATTTCTTCACTTCACTCTGAATCAGCGGTTCCAACTTTGGATGCATTTTTCTCAACGACTGTTGATATGGCTTGACACCTTCTCTAATGGGGATGACGTGTTTGATGATACTAGTATCGTATGTTTTCAAGTCTTCGTATGTCCATGCGAAAACATCTTTATATTGTTTGAAAAAACTGACGAACTTGTCTCTTTTCGTTGGTGAACATCCTTTTCCGAGATTCACAAATTTGGGATTCGTTTCAGTCCCTAAATTAATCAACTCAAACTGTAGAGATGAGCTGTGGGTATTTACGTTGGGTGGTATTCTGAATTTTTCATTTAAATCGAACATTCGTTCTGACTCCTTTAGGAATGAAATTATCGTATTTCATCTCAGCCTGATGCTCTTCATCGTCTATGATCGCTCCTTTAAACACCTCATCGTTCGTTAAACATCCTATGATCTGTTGGTCATCATCGAACACTCGTAAGTTCATAATCATGTCAGGTATAGAGGGCCTAAAAAGCAATTTGACTGTAACATCGATTATTAGTGGGTACGAGTCTAGCGGCTGATGTGGCTAACAGATCAGCAGCTGCGTTTTTAATTCTTGGAATTGAAATAATGTTAAATGCATTAAAATATTTCAGCAAATCCCATACCTCATTCTGGTAAGCCTTTAAGTGAGGAGAAATACAATGTATCCGATTCCGGATTTGTTTCACAATAATTTCAGAATCCCCAAAAACTTTTAGATTACTTACCTTTAATTCAATTGCCTTCTTTAGTCCCTACACCAGTGCTTTGTACTCAGTTGTATTATTAGTACACTCAAACTCTAATCTACATGAAAGGAAATGTTTATTCTTCTGTGGGTCAATCAGGACACATCCAGCCCATGATCCTTCTAATGTCTTAGAGCCATCGAAAAATAAAGTCCAAAAATCATTAACTACTGAAAATGAATCTACTCCTACTGCTAAGTCTACTATTTTACAGTCAATTTCATCAGCCTATGAAAATCGAAGGAGATCAGGCTGGGTGTCAGATGCGTTGCTGGCTTCTTCTACTTGGTAATTACCTGGTTCCAACTCAATAAAATAGTTTCCCAATACAGAATCCACTGGTACATTCTTCTCCTCTAGCTGAGTAACATTGTACTTCATGTGAGGCTCTCTTAAAATCTTGATCTGGTTCGGACTTCCTTTGTATGGAAACCACAGATGCGACCAATCTTAGGTGAAATATCCATTTAATTTGGCCGACCAATCTCTGCTCAGGACGAGACCGTAAGCATATAGTATATCAGCCACCACGATGTTAATAACTTGGCATACTTTGTCATTAGATGCCAGACGGACTAGGACATCTTCCATCTCACCAATTACCTTTACATCTGTCCTGTCGAGTTGAACCACCCTCCACGTGGATGGTTTAGGCTGCCCATTGATCTTTTTACAAACTGATATGGGCATAACATTTACCGATGCCCCAGAGTCCACCAAGTAGTTATGTACATTATGATTGAAAATTTCAAACGTGAGGAGGAAAGGTGAATGTTTTCTTTTAGACTTACCTCCTACGCTGGTTTCCCCAATTTCCTCTTCTTCTTGAGGTTGATTGTTAGCAGGAAGCTCCCCATACGATGCTTCCAGTGCTTTCAACAGCCTTTCCTTTTGTTGCGGCACTTTACACATTTTGAATAGTGACACAGTCGCTTTTATTTTCTTTAAATCCTCCACAATATCATAACCCATCGACTACTCAATGGGATGGGGTTTCCAGCATTTTCTTCACTGTGCTTGGCCTGCGCGTCACTTTGCCTAGGATCTTGGCTGGTGATAGTGAACTCTGGAATTTTATCAGCCAAAGATTTGTCTTGAAATTTCTTCTTAACATTTCTCTGCAGCCTCTTAATCTTTGGGAGTATAAGACTGTCTTCCTTAACCGTCCCTTGGCTCCTTGTGGCTACATTGGTTTCCATAACGTCTTTGCACCCCTGAGTCTTCTCTTCTTCAGCATCAAATAGTGAGACAGAATTCCATAAAGCCATGGTTTCCTCTTCATGTTCTTTAGTAGACGTAGAGGCAGAATTCTCTTTCCCTTCTTCATGTCCCTCTTCTGTCAACCTAGAATCTAACATTTGATTCATGACCAGCGTCATCGAATTTATCGGCTGAGGACAATTCTTCTCAGAGTGTGGCTGTTGGTGAAACCTGCAAAAATTACCCAAGCCCACCTCTGTTAAATTCATATATGTCGTATTGTGAGGAGGAGGTAGGGGCTAGTGGTTTTCCTCTCTTTTCTTATAATATGGCTTATAAAACTTTTGTGCTTCATTTTCTTTCTCCATATCTATGATTTTATAGGAAAGCTTCTGCATCATTTTGGCCATATTTTCCAAATCTGGAGACTTTTCTTCCTTAGGCTTAGTAAACAATAAGGCTTTCCTTCCTGTACCTTTCTCCCCAGACTGTTCTGGATAGTCTTCAATGCTCTCTCTCTCTCAGCTTCCACCACTTCTGCTTCTTCATATGTTTCTGTCAAAGTGGGCTTGGCCCTACCTTTGGCAAACATGGCCAAATCAGGGCCTAAAGTTGAAGTATAGTATTCAATAAGAACTTTGTCTGAAGGCTTATCTATTTTAGAGAAGTTCTTGAGATAGGCTGCAAACCTTTGTGTGAAATTGTGCACCTTTTCTTTTCTTTCTTTCTTCAACGCGCACAACCCTTTCATGAGAGCTGCGTGAGTTTTCTGAGTTGCATACTTACTTCTGAAGATTGTTTCGAAGGTATCCCAATCAGGGATAGAGTTAGCAGGAAATCCAAAGTACCATGACGCTGCAACTCCTTTAAGGGTATGCGGGAACAGTCTGTATACCACGTCTTCATGTTCCACGGCCCTTAATCCCTCAATTGCCAAGTAAAAGCTTTGTAGGTGATCATATACTAGTATTTTCTCATTGGGATCAAACTTGGGCAATATCTTGTCAAATGCTTGAGGTAGGTCATGTAAAGGAGGTGTAAGGTTTAATGGTGATGTGGCTCTCCATGCAAGTGGTGGATTTGGTGGGTTGGGTGGTGGATTAGCATTTACTCCTGCCATGAGTCTGGGTGGGGAGTGAGGAAGTGAACCAACTGGAGTATGAGCAGGAGAACTTTGAGGGGTATCTGGGCCTTCTTGGTTCAAAGGTAGTACATCTTCTTGTAAGGCTATTTCTACAAGCTCTTCCCAGTCTCCAACCAACACTGAGTCTTTTGCTACAGGGTGATCTTTCCTTTTATACTCTCTTCTGGGTAGTTCAGGGATGATTGGCAATTCTCCAATCTTCTTTACGTATGCTCTGGTGTGTCTTCTCAGATCATTACAAATCTCGTTATCAACAGAATATAGATGTTATATTTCTTCCGGAATTGGATTATGAAACCCACTACTTTCAGAACTATTACCGGTGGAAAAGTCTTGGGAAAATGGGTTTCCTCGGCCAGCCATGCACTGGCGGCCCTCCTTCTAGCGCCAAAACTATTGAGGCCCTAAAATTCACAGGAAACAACAATAAGGGATTCTCCCTAGTCAACATTCCCAAATAGCCCATTGACTGTTTGGTATAGGGAATACGTCCGGTTTACGGTCCGACTACCGTAGGTCAAAGTAACAAAACAAAGGTTTTACCGGTTGTGGCCTGGCCCACCGAGTTTTTGTATTTTTTGACTTAATGTATGATATGCAAGTGCTTAATTAACGATGCAGGGTGATAAGATGCGAGGAGGTGTCACAATGTGATGCGCAGGTTCTTACCTCTCGTCTTAAGCTCACTAGCATCCCAATCACAGACAACAAGAAAAGAAACTAACTACTTAAACTATCCCTAGGGAGCAGGATAATCATTCATAAGTGAGTAATACATTTTGTACATGAATTATGAAGAGTTACAGTTAGCTAACACTTCTTTCAAGACACACGAACCATTATAGATATTTAAACAACCAGATAGTCGATTATTTTATGAACAACACTTATTACTCATAGTGGAAAACATCCCAAAAGATACTGAAGAACATTCAACAAGAACATAGGTTCATGAAGTTAAATACTCTCACAGTAAATGAAACATAGCTGAAAACAAAATAGTTCCTATTCAACATTATTCATTTAGTCGCATTGATACATTCCACATTTCGCTCTCTCCAGCAGGCAAAAGTTGCACTTTCTGACTGTAAAACGAAGTAGTTCCTCTTACAAGCAAAAGAGTTTCTCAATTTTTTCTAGGGAAAAAGCCCCTTCTAAGTCCTACTTTCAAATATTTAAACTACAATTACAAAACGCTTCAGTTTTCCCTAGACACATGATCTTTCAATGTCCCAAATGTTTCACATTCCTCTATCTTTTCTGCATGCAATCATGAACCACTGGGTAACTGATCAGTTTTTTGGTTCTGCACATTTATAGCTCCAGATTTCATCTTTTACTTCCATGGTCCTCCTAGCAATCCCCCTAGTTTCAGTTATACTTCCACCAAATGGTTCGTCTTTCTCTGCACCACGGTATATTGACTGGTCTCCTCAAAACCGTCTACAATCAATTGACAAGCATTATTCAAACATCAAATATTACCAATTAAATAACTAATCCACAAGGAAATAGCAAGGCGCACCACCAGTGGGCTTGACAAACCTAGCCTACGACGGTCAACAGGAAACTCATTGGCGGGAAAACTCAAAGTTGGCAGTCGAAAGGAAATAACATCGGAGGCCAAAAGGCTTTCCCAGCCACAACGGCAGAAAAGGCACAAATTATGGACAAGAGAAACGCGATCAAGAGAGGCTTTAATCATAATTCGGACGGATTTGTACTTTGGAAGCCAAAAGACTTTGAGAGCCGCAACGGCGGAAAAGAGAAGGATAGAGCCATGCGATGCAAATCGGAAGTCGAACGGATTTTTTTTTCGGAAGACAAATGGATTTTCCATCTGCAACAACAGAAGAGAAACAGCTTCGGTTCCACGGCTAACAGGAAAATGCTAATCGACAGTCGAAACAATTTAAACTTCGAGCGCTAAATTACTTTAGGAGCCGTAACGGCGGACGGGAAAAGGGTTAAAGCTTCCGATCAAAAAAATAAAGACTCCCAATCCAATGGAAAAACTAAGTGTTTCAGTCATTTTTAAACATTCAACAATGGACAGTGACCTGTCATACCTCCGCAACGGTGACCCACAGCAAAGAACAACTGGTTCGATCAACAAGCAAAAGCAAACTTAAAATCTGCGATCCACCATAGACTCCAAACTGGATCAGAAATCGAACCTTGGGTGAGAGTTAAGCTTTTACAACCGTCTAAATTAAAACCAGGCCCAAAACACAAAGGATCCAAAGATCAAAGCAAAATCATGAGGAGGGGTCCAAAATTTAAGAAATTTGGGGAGGAAAGTTGCAGCCGCAACACTTTGGAATGTATTCACTTATATATCTTATGTATTGTACCCCGATGTTTATTTTGGGAAGTGTCTGTAATGTATTTGAGTCATGTCATGCCCTGATGTTCCTATCGGGAGATTCAATAATGTAAACAAGTCATGTCAAGTCATTGTGGGTAACCCTCCTATTGATCAAGGGTTAAAGTCCTCGTAGTTGTGGGGCCCTAGGGTTATTAGACTCTCCTATAGAAGTCATCCCTAGTGATTTATTATCAAGTCAGGAATTAGTATAAATAGAGAGTCAGCCTCTCTATTTATAACACACTCACTCACACTCAGTTGTAGTGCATAGCTGAGGGAGAAGAAGTTGATGGGACTAGAAAGAAAGAGACTACTACTGTCAGGAGATCATCTTACTATTTTTGGGGTTTTTCTTTTGGTGCGGATTCTATCTCTGAGGAAGTTACGGGGTTTTTTTTATTTATGGTTTCCCCAAGGAAAAATATTGTGCTCATTGTCTCTTGTGTTTGATTGTTGTGCTTGTTATTCTCTCAAATTTTAGATCCTAATATATAATGCTAGCTTGAATGATAAAAATATAACAATCAGAGGAGCTGGAAGAAGTCTATATGCCTAAGTTGGGAGGAGAACTCTTTGTCACTACTGAAAATTTCTTAGACATGGTTTTTCCTTCAGCCAAATCCATTTTGGAAGCTATGAGTGGGCGAGATAAGATCTGTGAAGATATTCACCATATATCCTACTTTCTTCTAGAGTTAAGCAAGAATGAAAATCAAGAGTTCCATGTGAGACTAGAAGGTGATCTTGATATACCGATCAATCCCTTGCAAAGGGAGGGAATCTTTACTGAGGGGAATATGGAATACATTTTCGTTACTATCCCTATGAACATCTCTGCGAACCCCAACATCATGGAAAATGTATATATTGGTGCAAATTGCTCTCTGGAGGATATTGCTATCTATATGACCATATTTAAGTAGTTACATGATGTGTTTTCTTGGTCATATGAGGATATGCTAGGCATAGATCCATCAATAGTCAAACATGAAATATGAACCTATCCTGATTCCAAACCAGTTCGAAAAAAACTTAGACCTGTTAATCTGCATAAAGCAGCTGCCGTTAAGGCTGAAGTGGAAAATATGCTGAAAGTTGGTTTTATTTACCCGATAAATTTGATGGAGTGGGTATACAATCATGTTTCCATCGATAAAAAGCAAGGGACGATACGTGTATGTACTGACTTTCATTATTTAACTTCAAAGCTTGTCCTAAGGATAACTACCCCACACCATTCATAGATCAAATCATTGATGCTTGTGCGGGGAGTGAGGTTTTTCATTTATGGATGGTTTCTCTGGATATAATTAGATTCAAATAATCCAGAAGACCAACATAAAGCAGATTTCATTTGTCCTTAGGGTACATTTGTGTATAAGAAAATTCCTTTTGGATTGAAAAATGCAGGGGATACCTTTCAGTGGGCAATGAATTTTTCATTTCATGACATCAAGACTATTTTCGAACCGTACCTACATGATCTTCCTACGCATTCTCATAACAGGATCGATCATACAGATCACTTGCACTTAAATTTTGAACGATGCAGGAATTATAAAATATGCTTGAATCCCCACAAGTGTGTTTTTTGTGTCGAGTCAGGTAGGCTGCTTGGGTTCATAGTTTCTAACAAAGGTATCCAGGTGGATCCTTTGAAAGTTGAGGCCCAGTGTAAATCTACCTCCTCCTCGCTCCATCAATCAAATTCAAAACCTGCAAGGAAAGTATAACTTTCTTCGACATTTTATCATGAATTATGCCAAGATCACCAAAGGTTGCATGCGCCTGTTGAAGCAGGACACCCCATTTGTATGGGATGAAACTGCACAACTTGCATTCGAGGCATTAAAGAAATATTTGTTGTTGGCTCCTTTGTTGTGTCCTCCAGATTAATCTTATGATTTTATATTATATCTGGCCGCATCCGAGTCAACCATTGGGGTAGTGCTAGTCCAAGAAGATGATAAGCTCCAAGAGCATGTCGTCTATTACCTTAGTCGTTCTTTAGATGGCCCTGAACTTCAATACTCCCATGTTGAAAATTTGGCTTTAGCAGCTGTGTATGCTGTGTAGAGGTTACGTCACTACATATTACTGAGGACTACGACGATAGTGGTAGTTGTCAATCCTTTCTAGTATGTCTTATCCTGACGCATAGTTGGAGGCAAATTCAAGAAATGGATAGTCATTCTCCAGGAGTTTGAATTGTATTTTCAATCCACCAAATCGAAAAAATACTTAGTTTTTGGAGAGCTTATTATAGAATTTCCGGTAGAAGAAGATGTAGTAGTTGAATAAGACTCATTCCCAGATGAGCACATTTTTCTGATTTCCACCTCTGATCCTTGGTATGGAGATATTCTTGTCTATATCCAGACTTTGAAGTGTCATGCAACCTTTATAAAAATACACAATAGATACATTGTGAATACATGTAAATAAACCGGCAATGTGTGTGTGTGTGTGTGTGTGTGTGTGTGTGTGTGTGTGTGAATATTTTTCCACAAGATAGCCCGAGTTCTTGATCCTTAGATCCAGTCATAACTGTATAAATATACAAAAATATAAAAAATTGGATCGCAATCCATAAAATGCCCCTATATCTAATCTTGACCACCCTGGTCATCTTAATCACCCTGGTCACCCTGATCACCAGCCTCCTCAGCTTCTTTAGCTACAGCAGCCTCAGTGACCTCTATGTAGACAAGTACAACCCTCGCTACCCTTCACATAAGGTGTATCTAGGTAGGTGGAATACCAACAACAAGTTCCTGCATGATAGCAGGGATCTTCTCAATACGGATGGTTGGGACTCTTTGGGTAAGACTACCCAGCTTTCCCTCAATTACCTTGATCAAACCCTGATCTTCTCCTACCATCGGTCGTACATACATCCTGGGATGCTATCAAGGAAAACAAGCCCTATATCTGCATTTTAAACATTAAATGGATTAAAAACTCTTATACATATGTATATATCTTTATGATAAAAATTCATAAAAAATTAAAAACTGAAAAAACCAAAATACCTAAAGCTCCCCATACTCCTCCAAGAGGGAGGAAAAGGTCATTTTCACCCCGAAAGTCCAAACCATCATATGGAAACAGCTCTAATGTTGGTAGTTGTCACCCCCACCACAAGTATAAATCATCATCATACACGCTCTAAACTAATCCACCGCCACCCTAACAAAGGAAAATCTCTCCACACCTTGTCAGTCTAGGCTGACGAGGAGAAAATGCTGGAAGTGGTACCACTGGGATGATTGCAAGAACTCTCTCAAAAAAGAAGGTCACCAATACACTAGAATATCCAAAATTCTTCTGTCAGTCTCTCTTGTAGTCAGAGAGTTGGTTTTTCATTATCGGGATTATTCCCGAGCATTAGTGAAACACAGTTCCCTGTAGACACTCTACAACAATTCTCATTTGGTTCTGAGTAGCAGGATGAAGCGATGATGATCGTCCAACCCTCACTATAGTACTCACGAGCACTTGTAGCATGAAGTTACTAATATGTATAATAGGAATGCATGATCCCTTTTTATGACTCCCAAGCATGAAATAAGTGTTTATGTAATCCTGAAAAGTCATGGGGTCACCGCCCCTACCAGTACCCTTTAGGTTAACAGGTGTTCCCTGTCTAGACAAGCCTTTGATGAAGTATATGTTTTCCAGTGCCACCTCTAAGATTTCACCCTGAAGGTAAAAGGCCCCAAGGTCATGGTCCCAGCATCCAATCAAAAACTTGAGCAAGCGGACATTGGCCCGCATAGGTGAAGTACAAAAGAACTTCAATATCCCACTTTGTCGCAAAGCTTGCATAGTGGGGGAACTGCAGAGCATGGCTCGGTCCATATCTTCATGTTCCCATTCTCTCCACTCCAACACCATATTTAAACCTTCCCATTAGACCAATATTTAACATTAGAATCCATGAAAATTATTTAAATTTTGGCCCAATTTCATTTTTCCTATGTTGCACAGTACATGCGACTATCTTTCAGACAGGTCATGTGTGACATGCGGGTTACCATTGTGTAGGTCGCATGTAAAACGCGTGTACACGACTATGTAAGTCACCTACCGACGTGTACTATGCGACCCCCTTAAGATAGGCTTAAAACATCAAATTTTGCATAAAATTGAAAATGTAAACGGTTGAAATGGAAGAGAAAGGAGAGTTAGCGTACTTGGC
>LPNX010782023.1:7609-29846 GCA_001517045.1 Pseudotsuga menziesii
TAGGTTTAATGGTTAGGGTGAGGTAACATCAGAGGAACAATGGAATGCATTTTTTAGTTATGTTGACAATCAGAACATTGAAACTAAGAATGTTTGGATGAGGATATTTGTTCAAAGCCTATATGGAGAGGTCAAAAAATGGTTTAGATATTTACTTGTTGGATCCATAGATGGGATATAAGGATTAGAAGAAGTGTTTACTACCTTTACTACATCACTGAATTTGGAGCTTTGGAAAGGAAGAAAAATGAATCAGTTGTAGATTTTTTGAAGTGCTTCAATAAGATGTATGGTAAGATACCAACATAAATAAATCCTTCTGAGAAATTGACAAAACTCACGTATGCTAATTCATTTGATTCTGAGTTTTCTTTACTATTAATAGAAATAAGGTTTGTAACTTTTCTTAATATGCAGGAAGCTGCATTAGAAGTTGAGCCAAATATGTTGGCATCAATTAAACTTAAAGAACAATTAGAATACCAAGAGCAATATTGAAAAGGAAAAAAATAAATGATGCCATTAACTTCTACTAGAAAATCATCAGATAAAATGGATGAAATGACTAAGTTAATCAAAAATCTGTCTGCAAAAGTCAACAGGATAGAAATGGAGAATAAGAATATGAATAGACCTTTGCAATAAGGAAATCCAAATCAATTTAGACGTCCTTTTGTTCCAAGATTCTTTCCCAGAGAAAGAAGGAACAATGGCATTCAAAGAGAAAGAAAAAATAATGAGGATCAGAGAGTTCAACCCCCTTTCCAAACTAATTTGTTGAATGAAGAGGAGGAGGTTGAGGAGTTAGAATATGGAGATTTAGATCAGAATGTCAATCATCTTGAAGAATATTCATCCGAAAGTTTTCTTACTAAAACTCATTATCAAAATTCTGAATATTTTGATGATCTCAGCTATACATCTCCAACTGATATTTATCATGATGATCCAAAAAAGTCTTATAATGTAAGGTCTGGTGCTAAGCAAGTTTCTCAAATTCATAAAAAGAAAGTAGATACTCCTATCAAACAATGGTCTGATCCATCAATGGAAAATAAACAGAACCAAAGGGTTAATAAAGATAAGCTCACAGAGTTGGAGGAAATTAATAAAAATAATCAGGGTTTCAATTCTAAATATGAGTTAAGTAAGGTCAATATTCCTGNGTATGGTGCTAAGCAAGTTTCTCAAATTCATAAAAAGAAAGTAGATACTCCTATCAAACAATGGTCTGATCCATCAATGGAAAATAAACAAAACCAAAGGGTTAATAAAGATAAGCTCACAGAGTTGGAGGAAATTAATAAAAATAATCAGGGTTTCAATTCTAAATATGAGTTAAGTAAGGTCAATATTCCTGTCCCATTAACAAAGTTGATGAAAATAACTTCATTTAAAGATCCTGCTTACAGAATGTTGAAATCATAGGCTAATGAAATCCCTTCTGATGTTATAAACATACAAGATGAGCATCCCACCATTATTGTTGGTTCTTCCTCACCCGACAAAATTGAAAATAAATTAGATTTCCTTCCTCATTTCTATATTAACTTAACAGTTCAAGATAAAATACTACATAACTGTTTGTTAGACTCTCTAGATTCTCATAATCTTATGCCCAAAGCTATCATGGAAGCCCTAGGTTTGAGCATTACTAAACCTTATCATGACCTGTTTTCTTTTGATTGAAGAGCAATTAAGTGTTTAGGGGTGTTCAAAGATCTTGTTGTCAATCTTGCACAATTACCTATGAAGAGTGTTATTATGGATGTGGTTGTTGTTGATATTGAACCTAAGTTTGGAATGTTGCTATCGAGATCCTGGGAAAAAAGAGTGGGAGGTACTTTACAAATGGATTTTTCCTATGCTACTATTCCAATCTTTGGAGGAGAGAACACGAGGTTATACAGATAAGTACATTTAGCTTATTTGGTAAGTGATAGCAACAATCCAGCAAATCATCCAATCTATGTTGTGGAAGAAGATATAGGATCTTGTATGTTGCATTTGGGTAATGAAGAAACATATGGTGTTCTGCAAGTGGAAAAGGAAGTACCAGTTCGACATAATATTGAAATTCGGGATGATTTATGGCAAATGTATTTTGATAGCTCATAATATAAAAAAGGAGCAGGAGCAGGTATTGTTCTCATTTCTCTAGGAGGTGAGATTATTTGTTTGATGTACAAATTGGAATTTCAGACAACTAACAATACAATAGAATATGAAGCATTGGTACTAGGACTAAGAGCTACAAAGGATTTGGGAATTGAAAAGCTGCCTATTTTTGGGGACTCCGAGTTAGTGGTTCAGCAGGTCAGAAATGTTTATCAGGTAAAGCAACAATTGTTAAAAGTTTATAGAAATGATGTATGGGATCTGATGGAAAATTTCTTTTTAGCATTCAACATTTCTTTCATTCTTAGAGATCAAAATCAAACAACAGATTCTTTGGCTCTACCAGCAACATTTTTTAAAGTCCCGCAACAAATTCAACTCAGATACCCGATTGAAGTTAGACACAGGCCTTCAATACATGCTAACATAAAACATTGGAGGGTTTTTCAAGTTGATCAAAAAATCAAGAAATTCTTGGAATTAACAGGTGAGTTTTCTACCTCTTAGATTGATGAAGAACAAGATGATGATGTGGATGAATTTTCATCTTTTACAGAATAGTCAATTGCTAATCATAATATTATTGAACTCAATGGAAATTTCATTCCAAAGGGTTTAGTTCCTGATCTAGAAAGATTGTTTTTAAAAGATGATACTTTAGAAAAACCAATTGTGCAATCTTCTGAAGAAAATGTTAGTAGTTGTAACATTGGAACTGAAAGTCAACCTAAGATCATTAAAATTTCTAAGCTGCTGTCATAAGAGAATAAAAATAAGTATATCAGTCTGTTAAAAGAGTTTGTAGATATATTTTATTGGTCATATGAGGATCTCAAGACATATGATACTAGCATAATTCAACATAAGATTCATTTAAACCTAATACCAAACCCTTCTAGTAGAAACTCAGAAGAATCAATCCATAATTGTTACTAGTTATTGAAAAGGAGGTGAAAAATTTATTAGATGCAAAAATTATCGTACCTCTTTGGTATTCCACTTGTGTTGCAAATTTGGTTCCCGTTCGAAAGAAAAATGGTGATATAAGGTTATGTGTTGATTTTCGTAATATGAATAGATCTTCTTTAAAATATAATTTCCTCGTGCCTAAGATAGATCAGATCTTGCAAAGGATAGTGCTGCTCAAATAATATTAATGATAGATGGGTTATCAGGCTACAACCAGATTGATGCTCATCCAGACGATAGGGACAAAACTTATTTTACTACTCCCTGGGGAACATTTATGTACGATAAAATGTCGTTTGGTTTAATGAACGCATGTGCAACTTTTCAGAGGGCTATGGAGATAACATTTGCAGGTGAAAGGGAGAAATTTGTGGTGATTTACCTGGATGACATAACAATGTTTTTAGATTCAAATGAAAGTCATCTTAAGCATCTTGAACAAACCTTTTTGAAAAGTAGAAAGTTTGGGTTGTCCCTGAACCCAAAGTAATCTTATTTTTCCATGCAGGAAGGAAAAATTCTTGGCCATATTTTCTCAGCTGATGGAATCAAAATTGACCTAGAACATGTGAAAGTAATTCTGAAAATTACTATTCCAAGGAATAAAAAAGATATTCAGTGCTTTATTAGGAAAATTAATTTTCTTAGATGGCTTATTCCCAATTTTACAGAAATTGATAAGCAAATAACTAAGATGCCGAGAAAATATCAAGAGGTAAAATGGACTCCAGAAGCAAGGTTATCTTTTGAAAGAATAAAAAAATCTCTCATAGAAGCACCGGTTTTGGTAAGCCCTGATTTTTCTAAAAACTTCATTACATTTTCTTTTTCCTATGAAGACAGTATAGCGACAATACTATTGCAAAAGAATTCACAAGGTCTTGAACAACCTATTTCATTCTTCAGTAAAATTTTAAGGGACTTAGAACTCAAGTATAACACTTTGGAGAAGTAGGCCTATGCACTTGTTAAAGCCCTTAATTTTTTCAGAATTTACTTGTTGCATTCAAAAATTTTAGCATATGTTCCTAATGCAGCAGTAAAGGAGATCTTAACACAACCTGACACTGAAGGAAAAAGAGGCCGGTGGATAGCAAAAATAATGGAATATGATGTTGAGATCAAGATAAACAAACTTGTTAAAGGCCAAGGTTTGGCTAAGTTGCTTACAGATTCTAATTTCCAAGCATTGGGATTGAATGTTGTATTTAATGAATTACCTGAACAAGAAAAATATCAGCATGAAAGGGAAAAGGAACAAATTTTTCAGAAGTATGCTGTCTCAACTTGGTATAGTGGTATAGTATATTTTCTTTTATTTCTACAATATCCAGCAAATTTAGATAAAGGAAAATTCAAATATTTAAAGTTGAAAGCCATGAATTTTTGTATTTCTGAACACAATCAATTTTGGAAATATCTTCTAGGTATTATTCTTAGATGTGTTGATGAGGAAGAGGTTGATGCTATTACAACTGAAATGCATGAAGGATTTTGTGGTGGTCACCGTTATTGGAAGGCGACGACCTTTAAAATTTTGCGAGCAAGATATTATTGGCCAAAGATATTCTCAGATGTTTTTTCTGTGTAAGAGCTTGTGTTGAATGCCAGAAGTTTGCAGGTAAGCAAAAATTTCTTTCTTTTCCTATCAAACATATCTTGGTTGAATCCCATTTTCAGCAGTGGGGGTTATATTTCATAGGAGAAATCAATCCACATTCCAGTGGTCAAGACAAATATATTCTAACAACCACTGATTTCTTTACAAAATGGGTAGAGGCAATTCCTACCATAAGAGAAACTGAGAGAGTCATAATAATGTTTTTGGAGGAAAACATCTTGAGCATGTTTGGTTGCCCGAGAAATCTTGTCACAGACAATGTTGTTGCTTTCAAGTCTGAAGATATGGTACTTTTTTTGTGAAAAACATGGAATTCTTTTGAAACATTCAACTCCATATTACCCACAGGGTAATGGCTCAACAGAGCCCACAAACAAGAACATTGTGAACAATATTAAGAAACTTTTGTCACAGAACAAGAAAGCATGGGATAGTAAGTTGAAATATGCTTTTTGGGATGATTGTATCACTACAAACAAGGCTATTGGTACTTCTCCTTTCCATCTTGTATATGGAATTGAGGCAATTTTTCCTGTACAACTGGGTCTTCCTGTTATGAAGTTTATGCAAGATAGTCTTGAAGAACCAAATGAGGTACAACGAAGAATTTTTCAGATGATTGAACTACAACATGAAAGAGAGATGCTCGCTGAAAAAGCTCAGGTATATAAAGATAAAATAAAACAGAGGTTAGATAAAAAGATCAAAGAGGATAATTTCTTTCCTGATAATTTGGTGCTTAGACGAGATGCACATAGAGATGAGAAATCAAAACATGGATAGTTTGATCATCTATAGCTAGGACCTTTTAGATTTTTCAGAAACTTGGGGAACAATGCATTTGTTTTACATTATTTAGAAGGTGATGAGATAGCAGGCCCAGTCAATGGGTGTTTTATGAAGCATTTTTATACCAAGTAAGATTTGAAGGATACTCTTCACATTTTAAATACCGATGAGTTTCAAATTTGTTTAAATAAGACTCCATCCCAATGGATTAGTAGCAATTATGAGTTCTTGTTAACATGAATAAATGGAACTTGGTCTCTAGTTCTTGGAAAATCATAGGGAAATGCCACCCCCAAATGAAGCCAGTGTTAGTCCTAGGTCTGTCAACTATTTTCCTTAAGCTTACCTTCTACCTTAGACAATTTTATTCCCTTTGTTTTTCTTTTTCTCCTATGTTTGGGTTGTTTTGATTTCATTTTAAATATATTTTTGCATTAAATAAATATGTTAGTTTAGCCTTAAGCTCCTAGTAGATTAATAAGTGATTAATCATATAATAAAATAAATGCAAGATTAAGGTTGAAATATTTCATATCCTATGTTCTAATGCAACCTGGTAGTGCATTTCATCATTCATACACATGCGCACTGCCAGATTTCCAAGTTAGGGTTATGTGCAGGTTTTCAAACCCTATCAAATAATGATGCAGTTGTTCAGTATTTGGGATTTGTTCCAGCTAATAGGCCTACAGTTGGCTCTAAATTACACCTGGAAGAGAAATAGTACTGCTCCATTTTCAAAGATCATTTCAAACTCAATGCTCCGTACGTTATCAATTGGGTATAAAATGACGATTGATCTCCAAATAGGGGTTTTCATGTTTTATTCTGACATTTATCTTTCTAATATTTAGTCTACAACTTCAAATTCAATCATGGATTCAAATAAGAAACCCCGTTCCAGTGGTCATGTACTCAGAATTGAACCCAAAAGTATTGAGTGGAAGAGTAAATTTCCATTAACTACTGCAAAGTTGAAAGAAGTAGGATGGTACACCATGTGTAAGAAAATTGGGGATTATAATGTGGAGGTTACAAAATCTTTCTGCTAGAATTTTAAGGATTTGGTGGTGAATGTTGGTGGGTTCGAGTTTTCAGTAATAGAGGAATCCATTGCACAAGCTATTGGTATCGCTCCTGAAGGTGAGAGATGGTTTAAAAGATGATCAATACATGAAGACTATGAACACTTTATTCTACCTACACACAGAAACCCTGAGTGGAGCTAAGGGAATCAAAGGATTGTTTACTTGAATAATGGCGTTACATTCTGCAGATCATCCAAAGATATATTACCTGTGAGGGGAGGTTCGCCACCATTTACCTCTATCATATGTAGTTCCTTCAACACATATCAAGTACCAAAAGGTTAAACTTACCCTATTAATTTATGAAGAGTTTAAGTAAGATGGCTATTAAGGTGTAGAATCATCCTGATTCTTCCAGTAACATCATTTTTCATCACATCTTGGTTAAATTGTTAATAGACAAAGAATTAGAGAAACATGGGAGATACTGGTCTCTCTTTTTGTTCTGGTCTGGTTTCAAAATTAAATTTAAGGAATGTGAAGAAAGTAAAAGAAATAAAACCCCTACCAGAAAAAAAGTCGTGAAAATTCCTTCTGATATAGAGGCAATAAATAGGTCAAAATATCCTTCTAAAAAATAAATAGAAGATCACCACAAAGTTACAACTCTTGAAGAAGAAATGATTGTTCAGACACCTTCTAAGATTGATCAAGGTATATTTGAAGATATAGGAATACAGGAGTTTGACACATGTAAAAAATATGCGGTCAAAGACAAAGAGATTGGGGTAAGTCAAGAATTAAATCATTCTCATAATGAATTTTTCATTACTACAAAAAGCTCATCGAATCCTGTTAAAGTTTACTCAAGGCCTAAGAATCGTCCTTAAAACAAATTAATATTAAATATGAAGGTTGTGTTGAAACCAAAGATTAAAAAGAATCAGGTCATAGAAGTGCAGGAGTCATCAGATGACGAGGAAGATGAAAGGGAAAAGTTTGTTGAATCAACACAAAATAAAGTACTAGATAACATTGAGAAGAATTTGAAAAGGGTACCGGATTTTATTTTGAAAAATTGTCCAAATCATTTTGATAATGAAGAAAACTTACAGAAGAATACAACATCAATAATATTATATTTTAAAGGAAAAGCTGNGTATCGGATTTTATTTTGAAAAATTGTCCAAATCATTTTGATAATGAAGAAAACTTACAGAAGAATACAACATCAATAATATTATATTTTAAAGGAAAAGCTGTAGCTGAATTTGAACCTGGTGAACCTTCAAAATAACAAGTAAATATGGATAAAGAAAATACTGCGAATGAATCTTGTGAGGATTCAGATATATTTATGAAAGAATTTGAAAAAGATAAACATAATAAGGAAATTGATCAATTCAAGCTTCAGAATGAGCATATAAATCAAATTAATGATAGTTTGATGCAAGCAAACAAGATGTTAAAACAAGATTTGCAAGAGACAAATAAAAAATTATTCATAGCTGGTACAGGTGATAGAAGAAGCATTTAAAAGGAGGAAGATAGCATAGGAACAGAACATTCAGCTTATCAGAGAAAATAAAGAGATTGAGGAAAGGCAAATTCAAGTCCAAAAAAAATACAACTGGTTGCAAAAGAAGGCACATGCATTGGATGGGCTACCTATGCTGGATGAAGCTGCTAGGAGACTTTGATTGATGATTAAATTTGGGTAGATTAGACACATGCCATAGTCAGTTAATTAGATATTTAAGTTTGATACTTTTCTCTTTTTGGAAATTCAATCCCAAAAAAGTGGATCTAGAAACAATCTTTTTTGGTTTTACCTTTCCTATATATTGTAAAATTTTATTTGAACAAGGGAAGACACATGAGGGTCGATTATATGCATGGAACTTGTGTATAGTTCGACATTTATATGAATGTGTAAGGACTTATTTATTGAAATGAATGACTCTTTTATCTATGGAAGCTAGGCTTAAAACTACATATTGTTTTAATGTTCTGTGGTTCTGTTTGAACTATTGTCTACACTTTTTATTTATATAGATATTTTCTGTATGAATTCTTGTGTAGGAAAATGAATATTATTGCAGAAAGATGTTTAGAATGCATTTTTGAATACCTGAATTTTATATGATGCAATGATTGTAAAACTGTTTGGTTCCTTTTTGTATCATTTATGATTTAAACATATCTCTTATCCTTTAAACAATTATTCTTTCTATCTTTATATTCTGTCCTTATACATACATTATCTAATGTTTTCAGATCATTTATTCCTCTATACATGATTTGTATTCTTGGTTTTTTATTGTTATTTGAAAATGAACAAAAAAATAACCTTTAAATACTGAGGTGCTTAAACCTTGCTTCCCTGTATTCTATTTGGCAGACTTTAGGAAAAACACTTGCGATCTCTTAAACTCATCCTTTTTACTAACCTTGGAACTATACTTTGAAACCTATATCTATTACCTCATTGTAGAAAACATATTTACATTCAGCCTTTGGATATTATGCTACAGCTTTGGTGGGACCTACATCTCATACTTACTGAGTTTAATTAGCTCTATTACGAACTGTATCATCTATGCGATGGAGCGTAAGCGAAGCCGTAACACCTTAGTTTCTTTGAATTGTACCGTAAGTAACTATAAGAAGCTAATAGAAGCTAAAGTATATCTAATATAATAACAAGACTATACTTAAGGGATGGGGTTCTTTCATGTAAAGAGTTAGTACAAGGGGGAGGGGTTCCTAGCATGCCATCCATCCATACCAATGTTCTCCTATGTCTCTTTTAGGTCTAATGACTATTCTCCATCCACTCACAGACACAATGCTCCTAGGTTTTAGGAAAAATCTCTCAAAATGTTGGATATCACACTATCAAGCTAGTCCAACTAGTCCAAATCTTGTAGGCAATGGAAAATATAATGATTAGTGCAAGCTACAAGTTAAAATAGGTACCCTTAAAGTTTGAGAATAAAACATGAATTAATACCAAGTTATATCTATATGACAATATTCCAATATCCATGCAATATATACAATACAAACATATTAAAGTTTTAAACAATGATTTCACTTAAATATGTGAAATGAATCTTTGATAGCTCGACAAGGATTAAAGTCCTTGGTCTTGCTGGTCCTATGGGTGAAAGGGGTTGGTTATCCACCTTTATGGTACATCTTGGTTTTATGGGTATGAGGGTTTCCTTATTTTCTTATTGTGACCCCATTGCAGGCATTATTTACTCCCCTTGCGGGGATATCCCAAGCCCCTTGTGGGCATGATTGAAGCCCCTTGTGGGAATTATTGTAAACACTGTGCTGGAATATTGTAAATATTGTGCATGCATATTGTAAACACTATGCGGGCATATTGTAAACACTATGCGGGCATATTGTAAACACTGCGATATTTCAAGATGATATCATGCTTATTATATTGTGGCAGGGGGTACTCAGAACACGCCTGCAGCTTCTAGCCAGGTAAACGTGATTGTCATACTAACACTAAAGTTTTTCTTCATTAATCCTGTTTATTAGACATGGTTCAATTTTTACTTTTCAATATGAATATGTGTTTGTTCTTGTATTGTGGTAGGTTGACTGTGGGAAATCCCCATTGGTGTCCCATCAGGTAAATTTTATCCTAACAGTACCTAAACATGATTAAAGTAATTTTTTTATTATTAGTAAATGCATGTTATTATTTTTTACATGAATTTTTGTAATGACAAAAATAAATTAACTACTTTTATTAATTGATGTTTGTAGAGCACACCACATCAGGATGATTAGGTAGCTGTCACCGAGGAAGATATCTTTTATTCAACTGACCCAATGGGAACTGTGAAGAAGGATTTGAAAAAATACAATCAAGAAATTCTTAGACTGATAAAAATCGGACCCATGATTGAAGAAATCAAATCAAGAATTGATGAACTGAGGCAAACAATAGTACAGTTCGAGGTAAGTGGCATATTTGAACTATTTTACGAACTATGCATATATTCGTTTATGTTATTTTAGTTCTCTATTTTTGATATGATCTAATCAATTAAAGTTTTCTTTTTTGTAGAAATTTTTGGATGCAACACTTGTGCATCGAGTATAGGTTGTAGATGTCGGTATTGGTAGTAGCGATGGTTCAACACATATTCAATCTACCATACCAACAAGGCTATTTGACTCTCCTAACCAACAATGCCCTTTATATGCTATGACCTCACTGGATATTGGATATTAGCGAGGCCCTTCACCCACTACTACTTCATAGGATGTTAGAGAAGAGAGTAGCATCGAATGTGAAAGTTGTTATCCTGGAGCAATACATGTGGTTAGTAAGGGATTATTTCTCGTTACATTCTTGGTGGAAAAGGACCGTGTTCCAATCAAGATACCAAATATTGTAGGTATTAATTAATTAATTGAATTTTTTTCATGTAATTCAAAGCCACATACCTCAAATTATTTTTAATTAATGATCATATTGTTTTTGTAGGAAATAATGTTTTTTATAAGAACCTGCATGAGAAGGCGTTGGAGATTTTTGGCCCCACCATTCGTACACGGTGGAATGCCCATAATGAAAAATTGAAAGATGATTTGATGAACCACATGGTTAAATTGTTTGGTGATACCTTCAACAGAAATTGTGTCCTCGCAACAGTTGGCTTAAATTTGAAATATGTTAGGGAAGATTATAGGGACAATTTTCAAATTAACACTACGTATGAGCGCCCTCTGATGGTTCCAGAGAAGGAGTGGAAGGTGTTCATGAATGATGCAAAGGAGAAGGCATTGAGAAAACAAGGAAAGAATCAACTGCTCGGTTCAAGAAGGTATGCCACATATCATATTTTCAATGAAAAATGTTCAATTTTTTTTTTCTTTTTTATATATTTAAGTTGCTATATCTGACATATTTGAAACCTTTCATAGGCTCCCTGACACCTCTAAAGTGACAAATGAAAGAGTATAAAAACATGGGCAACACAAACTAGGCCAAGGTGGATATAAAAAACTAAGAGCACGAATTGTAAGAATCAAAAGATCATTATTTGTAGCAAAATTTTTGTAACTGTAGCGAACAAATAATTGATTTATCACAAGCAATTTTATGGTGTTATAAATTGTAGGGAAATTCTTTTCAAGAGGTAGCCACTGAAGAATACTTAAGGCTCGACTTCAAGTATGGTTTTCAACATGTGCTGGAACGTCGAAAAAGCTTGGGGAAAACCCCAATTTCTCCATTGATGCACACATAGGTAAATAAAACCATCTATGCATGTTCAATTTGATCACATTACTTTGGACTTAAATTCTGTGTTATGTCAAATTTGTATATGTGATAACTTGAAACTTCTTAAGCATTGGAATGATCTTAATATGACAATTTTTTTTAATAAATGAATGGTTTCAAGCATACCCATACCAACTATAATTAATATCCATTTAGACGTTACAAATATTGAGTTGATAATCAAATATTTTAGAAGACTTGATATGAGCATAATCCCTAAGAGGTCCAAGCGCACCACCAACTTTTTTTGCAGAAATTGTGTGTTTTCTTGTGAAAGCTGCTTCGTGGTCGATGTAGTCATGAATACCTTTATAAATATTTTCATCATCATTATTTTTACCCTTAAGTGAATCATCACCTTGTGGAAATACCCACTATCGGATGACCTCACATCTTTGGTAAACTCGGTCTCTCTCTCTTTAGGGTTTTTTTCGAGATGTTTCCATTTTAAACTTGAATTTTATTTGAGGATTTGCAATGGACTTAGTGGATTTAGGAATCTTTTCTAGATTAAGTGCACCCCCCCCCCCCAGAATCATTTTCTTCTTAGATATTAAAAAGCTGCAATGTTGTTGACGCCAAATATTTGATTTCTTCGTTAGTTTCGACACTACTACCTAAAATAATCCTTTGGATTTGATGTTTCTTAGACTCAAGTTTAGGTATCATCAATAATCTAAATGATAAAATCTCAGTTAAATTATTGTGTACCAAAGAACATATTTCTTTGAAATATTTATGTAAACATATAAAACATAACATTGACATTATACACAATATATCTATTAGGGGGAAAACATGTTAATCAGTCTATCTAGAACAATGTGCTCGAAGAACTGTATAGGAAATTATGATGCATTTGCTTAGGCAATGGTCATAGTTTAGGACATGCAAACATAGGATCACACCTCAGAGGATATTTATAATAGAAAATGAAGAACATAAATGCATTCACTTGCAAGATAAAAATCAATATATACTACAAAATGATCAATTTAAGGTCTAATGCCTTCCTAGCAACATACTTAGTTTCCATTTTTTTTTTACTTAACTCTTTGAACTACTTTCCTCTACACACTTTTTACATCTTATGTGTTGTAATTTCTCAGCACAATGTTTTCAATCTTAGGCTCCACTCACCTCTAAAATTCATAACTTCTGCAAACGCTCTTCCTTATTTTGATGGCTTTGGTTATGGAATTTGATCATTGAATTATTGATCTTCCTCTTGCATGAACCATTTTACTTGGTCTTCCTTGCAACCTCATTATGCTTTCCTTCTCTTGGAAACATTTTTCATAGACAAATATACACCTTCTCTTGAATACGAACCTCTTTCTCCTTGATTTCCAATCTAAGATCAACTCTCTTTCTCTTTAATTCATCATGTTTCCCTTTGAAGTTTACCCAATTTTTTTGTTGCATCACTTTATTCTATTTGCCTCCAACCTTTGAGATTCCAACACTCACAACCAAGAGGCTACATCAATCCTATATTAAACTAACTGCAATGTAAGATCCTCTTCAAATTCGTACCTTTCATCTCCTTTGCATGCAAAATTATTCATCTTCCCATGTGCACATTGATTTGTGCCTTTTTTCCTTCTACATACCAACACTTGATTTGTGGCACCGAACTTCCTTTTGTTTCTCCATGCACTCATCATCAACTATATTCTATACTACTTTATCTAGACATTCAATTACCCTAATTAACAAAGTGTGGTGAGCATCTTAAGAATGCAATTATCCATTCATCTATTAATAAAAAAATATGATTTTTCCTTTGGAAAAAAAATCTAGACGATCAACAACATACTCCCAAATCACATTTTTATAATAATATTGGATCCATTGCACAAATAAATTACTTTTAATACAAGGCCTAATAAGGTTGAATGCATAATCAACAAGACACTGTGAATCCAAGATTGGCAACTATCACTTTCAAGATCAAGTCTTCATATTGACTACACCAATTGAACTCCATTAATGATTTCAAATCCATATGGTTGGTTCTCCATGTTAATCAATGACAAATGATCAACTCACCCTTTCAAAGTCAATAATAGATGATTCAAGTGGTCAACACCCTAACAACACTATTAGGTTCCCTTCTTCCAACCATCTCCCTCCCATTTATAAACTCTTACAATAATTAACTCAATATTGGTTTTTCCATCTTAACTAAGTTTTATATCTTGTACTATGAGCTCACCACAATGCGTCCATGACTATAAGTTTACCATATTATGTTTGAATTGAAACAACATGTTAGTGAGAATGATGGACAAGGTAGTGTGAAAATAGTGTACCTGAGTGACCTTGGTGTACTTGGCCTTATGTTTTTATAGACTTAGTCATGTCAAACATCTTACCAAAACAATTGAGTTTCGTCATAATAAGGCCATAATTATAATGTACTTATGTAATCTATTCATGAATGATTACATTGAAAAATAAATGTCTTTTTTGGTTTTCAAGGTGATAGAAACAAAGCAACGATTGTAGCGGTACCAAACAGGTATCACATGATGGTGGGGAGTTACCTCATGTTGGTGGAGAGAAACCTAGCCATTCAGGCATGCATGATATAAAATGGAAGTATTTAATATGATTTCAAATATATAATTGATGACGAGTAGTAATAATTTTTCTTTTGTGAATGGCAGAGCATGTAGTTGCTCATGCTCAAATGGAAGAAGAACAAATTGCAAAACCATTGAACACTCTAGTTGTCTCAGCTAGTAAACCAACAGGTAAAGATCATTGTAATGATATTGGAAATAATGAAATACGTATCTCAATAATAACTAAACATTTATATCTATATAATTGTCTTGGTTTTTGGATGATGCCCCTCTCCAGCGAACTCCACGCCCTACTATTCGACATACCAAAAGTATAGTACCAGAGAGCATTCCCACACAATCAACATAAAGAGAAGGAAAAACAACTTCAATGGGAAATGACAACGAATTAGATGTCACCATCTTGGACTTTATGAAAAAAAACCAAAACAAACACAATGTAGTTGTATACATTTAATATTTGTATTTGTATTAGTTGGTGCATAACTTATTTTTGAATATGTGTGAAATATTCCGAGGACTATGGTTATCCTCAAGGGACTGGCCACCCCTTGTTGAGTTAACCTGAGGAAGATGAGATGACTACATGAGATTCCTTATCCAGTGATGATGGTTATGAGCTTCCACTCTTTCCATGAGACACATGAGACATATGACCACATACAGTTTAGAAGGTCGGGTAACCTACCCTCACGTTGACTTGATGTGCATGAACCTAGTATGATGTCATGTTGCATTGCTATATTATGTTGACTTGCATGTTTACTTGTATGTGATGTTTATCCTTGTGGTGACTCGTGATTGACCCTTGGATGGTAACATTGAGCTCTGATGTCATGTTGCATTGTTATATTATGTTGACTTGCATGTTTACTTGTATGTGATGTTTATCCTTGTGGTGACTCGTGATTGACCCTTGGATGGTAACATTGAGCTCTATAACCCTTAAATGTTGACGTCCATCTTGTTGATGACTAGTGTGACCCCTTAGGTGGGTTTTCCACTTGCGTTGACCTTAAGATCCCTCCTTAGGTACCATCCACCATATTGTAGCATCTCCATCTGCCTTGGAGGAGAACGTGACCACTTATCCTGTTGTGATACCACAATGTCATGTCCCCTCCCCTCTACATCGGCTCAAAAGGGAGGAACACGACTTCACTACTCGCTCTGATACCACGATGTCCATGTACCCAGTGCCCATACACTTGAATGATATGCAATTTTTTTTAAAATTTCTCTTTTCTTTCTCTTTAAACATAGTCATGGGTCATGTTCATCCTTTAACATTCATTATTAAGCATAAACACCTCCGTAACAATCATTCCACCATCAACAGATCCACTCTGTAATCAGAAAAGTCATTTCCACATTGAAACTGACCTTTTCGACTTCTGCCTTATGGATTCTGACTTTCTGCCTTGCGCATGCCGACTTTGGGATGCAAAAATCCACAAAACGACTACTTAACCTTTTGGTTTCCCGCTTTCCAACTTTTGACCTTTCACCTTCCGCTGTGGACCTCAGGAATTAGAAACTAAATTTACGACGGAATCATTTGAACACATTCCACCTTTCGCATTATTCCTTCTGCCTTTACTGCGGAATTAAGGAATCAGAAAATTAACAAGTTGATACTTTTACCTGTTCACTTTCTTCCTTCCGTGGGTGGATTCTAGATCGCAGAAAACCAACACTTGGCCTCAATTCTCTTTCTGTTTTATGAATTCTTCCTCCTGCCTTCTGCCTTCTGTAGCGGATTTCGGGATGCAGAAAAACACATTTTCCTTACAAATTTAGGCTCTTTTATGCTTTCTAACTTCCACCTCCCACAGGCAGATTCTGGGGTGCAGAAAACCAACTTTTTTCTACTTTTCCAACTTTCGCTTCTCGACATTCTGCCTTTCGCAGCGGGCTCGGGGTGCAGAAATCCAACTATTGCCTTAGAATTTCTGGCTCTTTTTCTGGTTCTGCCTTCCTCCTTCCGCAGGCAGATTCAGGGGTGTGGAAAATCAACATTCTTCCTTGTTACATTTTCTCTTTCCACTTCCCGCCTTCTGCAATCCACAGGCATATTTCGAGGTGTGAAAATGATTAAGTCAGATGCATTTTGACTTTGTAACCAGGATTTTAGCCTCCATGAACATTAAGCAAAATGCAGTGGAAAATATAAGGAATATACATATGCAAAATGCAGGGACATTTAACAACAATAACTCTACTGAAATATTTAATAAGCATTCAACATAATCAATACATTCATAAGCAAATACATTGCAGAAATAATACAATAGAGAATATTTATCTTGAAGATGAAGTTGTCCCGCAACTAGCTATGTCGCTGCAACGTTCCACCCAACCATAGACCAGTTGTGTTCATCAATCTCTCAACACAAATTCTACCCCCTAGGTGGGCATGATTTCCACAAGGAACTAGGGAACATTAGGCTCACACATAGCTAGAACATCAACATAATCAAGACAACCTACATTTGGGTTTATCAGACTGTTCAACCAAGCCAATACACAATTGGGTTTATCAGGCTACAGGAAAACAAGCCAATACATTGTTGGGTTATCAAGCTACTTAGCCAAAACAGCTAACAATTGGTATTATCAAACTGCACACAGTCAAGACAACATTCACATTGAGGACCATCCAAGCCAACTAACAGATGGGTTTATCAGGATACTCATCCAAGCCATCTCACTGCTGGGTTTACAAGGCTACTCAGCTAAGCCAATATACCATTGGGTTTATCAGGCTGCCCAGCCAAGCTAATATACCATTGGTTTTATCAGGATGTCAACCATGCCAATCTACGTTTGGGTTTATCAGGCTGCTAAGGCAGTGGAAAGGAAGAATGGCTAAGCTAGTGGCTCATTCAAGAGCTAGGGACACCTCCACAAGATATATCTGGCATGGAATCCACAATACCTACACACCCAACACAAGGAAGTATCTCCTTCTCTGCTACACAGTATTAAAATTGAGCTCACATGAATCTATGAACCAAGGAAAAACTCATAAATAGATTTCAGAGACAAATTTACTCAATATTGACATGAAACAGTGAAAAGAATGGCTTGCAATTGTATAATGGTTTCATTAATCAAAAAGTAAAAATTGATACAATTTGGATAATTGTTACAATGTAATACACTGGTATTAATAACCAGACAATTTGAATGCATGAGAGGAAATTAGAATTGGTTAACTCACTCTGACTGAATGGATAATTGAACATGTGTAAATCACTATTGGAGCCTCACTAGTTAGCTCCAATTGTCTAAATCAGTGTCTAAATAAGTTAGAATCAGTTAAACTAGTCTAACTGATGTGGTAAGTGAGACAAGGCACCTTCCCACATGTATTTAATCGATGACTGACACTAACTAAATGTAACTGACTCCTAACTAGGCTTGACTAGTCACCAATTGAACTCAACTGAAGGAGGTTGGTGCTAACACTCTAAGTGGCTCCTAAATTGTATGGATTGGTCTAGGAGGCAACTGACTCCTAACTAGGCTTGACTAGTCACCAATTGAACTCAACTGAAGGAGGTTGGTGCTAACACTCTAAGTGGCTCCTAAATTGTATGGATTGGTCTAGGAGGCGCCTAAACTGATGCATGCAAATATAGTCAGTGGAAATTATCCTCAATCAATGTTCCCCACACTCTAGTGACTGGTACAGGTGGCCCCATTAGGCCATGTGGACCCAATGGTACTAGTGATTTAATGATGACTAAATTAGGAAGAATTGACCAAATTGGACAAGTGAGGAATATAATTCTAAAACCCCCCCTGAATGCTAACTTAGACAATAAGTGGTCCCTGTTAACTAAGACCAAAGGTCACCCATTATAGCTAAAATGCAACAGTAACTGCTTAATACAAACAAGGAAACGAGAAAAACCTCATGGGAAAAATACCCCCCCTCAAACTAAGAAGGTAGAATCAGGATTCAACTTGTTCTTCTGTGCACAAGTATCCTAGGGCCTGGCATGTGAAATTCTCCATCTAAACTAAATTATTATTTCTGGAGGAATCTTCCTCTTTGGAAGTAGAATAATGTGCTCAACTGAATCAGAAATATAGACAACTGCTGGATGAAAACTGGACCCATGTAGAGCAACTGAAATCAACCGATAAGAGAGAAAAAGTGATTGAGAATTTGAACCATGTGAGGAAAAACCTAGAAACTGATATATTTCATCCTTTAACATCAAACATGTGAGGTAAAAACAGCTCCAAGTGTTAGAAGCAAGTGTCCAGGCGAATGTAGAATGTCTCCCTCTTTACTAGTTCTGTGAGGAGATGAGCATGTGATCAAATACAAAGGTAGAGAAGCCCTGGGACCATGGAGAGCAGATGCTTGAGCTCCATAATATGATATAGCTTCATAAATTACCAATGAATCACAAAATACAATATCAATAGCCTCATAAAGAGGAAACTAACATCAAATCCCCAACAACAAATTTGAAGAAGATTTGCGGTACTTGATTTGTCACACCAAAATTGATGAGACCAGCTACAAGCATGACTGAAGGATCTTGGAACTTAAAATTCAAACCAAATAATATCAGATCAGATCCAAATAATATCATATCACATACAAATAGGTTCATATTAGATCCAAAAGTGTGGTCCACCGAGATGGTAGATGCACAATTTTCTCCTTCTTCAAAATTTTGAATATTGGTGCATGGAATCATTTAGGAATTTGCTGGAATATCTAGATCAAGGAGAGTGAATGGATCACTCCTACAATCTGATATTTTTTCCAAAATATCCAAAGTATTACTTATCATCACACCAGCAACAACATTAGAGGGAGACAAATCAAATTCCTCTTCACTTTTTGAAGCAATCATTGGTAAATTTTGCACATAATTTAAAGGAAAATCACTGGAGAATATTTGAATAAAAGTGCAGCAAATTTTTTCTTCAATATCAGAGACTGAATGTTTTCTTCTGTGTCATCCATATGAGAATATGATATATCAGAGATCTCATAAATTTTCGTAGCAACAGGAGGAGTCACAACAAGGAGACTTTCTTCAATTCGAATTGACTGTGTGGAAGATTATGCTTCTTCTTCATCTTGAACAACTTCATCAGAGAGAGTAGAGGATGAGAATTTTGAATGAAGAACTCTTGTGGTGTTGGGTGTGCTCTCCAAAGTGCTATTATGATCCTCATTCTGCTTTCCAAAGGTTATATCCAATTTTGTCCAAAGATCCTTTGGGTATTCATCAAAACCAATAAGGTAGCACAAGCTAGGAGAAAAGGCCAAACATATTGTTCCAAAAGCTCCATCACCATCATTTATCTAGTCATTCTCATTCTCATAAGACTCTTTACGAAGTCCAATATACACCTCATATATATCTTGTCTCTTGAGAGATGCAATCATCTTCAACTTCCGTTCTGAATATCTTGTGGATGGAGTAAGAAGAGGAACTAATAATTTCGAATCCATATGAAGTTGTACCTGTAATTACAAAAAAAACACAAAGTAAGGTCGAACAACTTTCACTTTTGGAGTTTCCTTCACACTCATCTTAGTCAATCAAGAAAGCTTGATCAACAATTCCTTTTCCCAATAATTATGTGGTAAACTCTTCGCTTTTGGTACAAAGCTGTAATTTTTTGAGTTTTTTTGCTCAAATTGCTTTATTGATCCAACATGAAATCTGTAGAAGGAGAAATTCCTTGTCTCGCCAAGGCTCTGATACCATATTAAAATTGAGCTCATAGGAATCTATGAACCAAGGAAAAACTAACAAATAGATTTCAAAGACAAATTTACTCAGTATTGACATGAAACAATGCAAAAATGGCTTGCAGCTGTATAATGCTTTCATTAATCAAAAAGTAAAAATGGATACAATATGGATAAATGTTACAATGTAATACAATGGTATTAATAACCGGAAAATTTGAATGCATGAGAGGAAATTTGAATTGGTTAACTCACTCTGACTGAATGGATGACTGGACATGTCTAAATCACTATTGGAGCCTAACTAGTTAGCTCCAGTTGTCTAAATCAGTTAGAATTAGTTAAACTAGTCTAACTAATGTGGTAGGTGAGAAAAGGTGCCTTCTCACATGTAGTTAATCGATGACTGGCACTAACTAAATGTAACTAGATGTAACTGACTCCTAACTAGGCTTGACTGGTCACCAACTGAACTCAAATGAAGGAGGTTGGTGCCGACAGTCCCAGTGGCTCCTAAATTGTAGGGATTGGTCTAGGAGGCACCTAAACTNATAGGCTTGACTGGTCACCAACTGAACTCAAATGAAGGAGGTTGGTGCCGACAGTCCCAGTGGCTCCTAAATTGTAGGGATTGGTCTAGGAGGCACCTAAACTAATGCATGCAAGTACAGTCAGAGGAAGTTAGCCTCAATCAGTGTTCCCCACACTCTAGTGACTGGTACAAGTGGCCCCATTAGGCCATGTGGACCCAATGGTACTAGTGAATCGATAATGACTAAATTAGGAAGAATTGACCAAATTGGACAAGTGAGGATTATAATCCTAATACACAGTCCCTTGGTATATACCTTCCCTTCCAGTTCTGTTTAGGTTGTGCAGAGAAGATTCACCAGCCAATATTATATTTTTGTGAGGTTCCTCTCTTCACCAGGTTTAACAAGCCCATTCGACGTCTCTTCCACTCCTAANCTTTAGGTTGTGCAGAGAAGATTCACCAGCCAATATTATATTTTTGTGAGGTTCCTCTCTTCACCAGGTTTAACAAGCCCATTCGACGTCTCTTCCACTCCTAAGTATTGCATATTGTTAAGACCCAAACTAGGGAACAAATAACAACAAACCACAAGGAGACATCGCAACACAGAATCCACTTTGTAACAAAGACAACCAATTTTTCATACCACTCTGTAACACATGAGAAACGAGGTTTCACTTGTATACAGGAGACCAGGGTTCCATAACACTACTGAACAACACTCCTTCCACGACTCAGGATAGTGAATAAACATAAACAACAATGAACAACCCCGAATAGTGAATCAATCGTCCATGGAGAACAACAACAAAACCTTCTCGTGACTGAGGGTAAAGATGGGCTAGGCACTATTAAATTGAGCACATAGATCTGTGGACAAACACACAATTCACAAGATATATCACATAATTTACTTAGTTATTGAAGAATTAAACAATGCAAAAATGGCTTGCAACTGTGAATGCTTTTCATTAATCAAAGAGTAATTAGACAATAATTACAATAAAGTATAATGGCTTAAATAGCCACATGCAATTCGAATCCACATGAAGAAATTTGAATTGATTATACTCTACTTTACTGTAGGTAACTAAGACCTTGTTTAAATCACTGTCGAAGGACTCAATAGTTAATTGACCCTGTCTAAACCTTTACTGGAGTTCAACGGAGTNTTGAATTGATTAGACTCTACTTTACTGTAGGTAACTAAGACCTTGTTTAAATCACTGTCGAAGGACTCAATAGTTAATTGACCCTGTCTAAACCTTTACTGGAGTTCAACGGAGTTCTAAAACACAACTCAAGTGTCTACTTCAGTGTTGAATGAGGATAACTGACTGTGGTACGTGAGAAATGCACCTCTCCTGCATGCAGCTATGCAAACCTAGTGCTAACTGAATGTAGAGGACTATAACTTAATGTAATTGACTCCTAACTCAACTTGACTAGTCACCAACTCAACTCAACTGACCTTGGTTGGTATCGACACTCCTAGTGGCTCCTAAATTGTAGGGATTGGTCTAGGAGGCTCCTAA
>LPNX010782067.1:4507-97446 GCA_001517045.1 Pseudotsuga menziesii
CATTTAGGGTGTGGGAGTCCGTTGTATAGTATTGCCATGACATTTAGCAAGAGCCTCATACTCCTCTTGATCTTATGATGGCCTGTATCCCCCCGGACTCCCCTTATATCGAGTTGTGAATGCATTATCATGAGCTTTTCCTGTCTTATTGATCTTTATGCTGGCTCCCCTGACATTGCGTTTCAGCCATATAGCCCGAGCTTGTCTCATGTCTAGCCATGCAGAGCCTTTATTTATATCTTTCGCAGCTTGATTCCCTTTTTACCGGGAGGGGATTTTCCCCCGAGTGTCGATATCCTACACATGTATCCTTGCATTGAGCATAGGTATGTTCCACTGCTTGGAACTAGTTTGTTTGCCTTTATGACACTCGTCTCCTCCTACTTTGTAACTATAAAGCTAGTTTATTCTTTTTTCAAGCTTTTCAAATAACTGAAAAAAGACCAAAAAAATAAAAAAACCAAAAATCCGGACAAGAAAAGATATTATCTTTGGCAGCTGTCGAGTCGTGTCGCCTTCGAACAGAGCACTGTATATCACATCCATTGGTTGGGTTATAGTTTGACTTTAGGAGCTGTACTCGTTATCTGAGTTTTATCTCCACCGACTGGTTAAGATTCCAGTCCCTATGGAGCCTCTATTGATGCCTCCTGTGTCATAGAGATGTCCCAGTTTGTATATCGAGTCTATGGTGCCTTCATTCAGTCACCATACGCCGTTATGCTCTTGTTCGAAGGAAGTTGAAACCTGAGTCGGCCATTCCTCAGTTATCTTGACTTTGCATGTCGGCCATTCCCAGTACAGTTACTGGTTCATGCACCTTATGATCGAGTTCTTCCATATTATACATCCTTGCTGAGTACCTCGTGTTGGATGATGGGGGATGCCTTAATGCCCTCCTTCCAGCGGATTTCATCCCATCGACTCCAGATCATTTATTCTGGGATTGGAGTTTAGAGTCATTTTGAGTGCCTTGAGACTTGCAGTCATCAGTGGCAGGGTCTCTCGCCATCAACAGTTTTGGGAATACATCAATGTCCCCTTATCGATGGATTCTCTCAAGTGTTCGACCTCAACACATTTATTCACACTTGTTAGTTTGCACTCTAGTACCTTGATTGCCATTTTCATTATTGGTGGGTGATATCGCGTCTGTTAAGGGTATACATCAATGACCGGTAATCAGACGATGGACTACTATGTTCGACCTCAACACCTCTATTCGCATAGTAGGACATGTACTCGTAGCGGTTTGTGTAGAAGACCTTCCAGATTGGTGGCATCCACTATATGCTACCTCCTTGATCGTGCCAGTGTTCATGAGATTTCAGATCTCGTGACTTGTTCCAGTATATGTCAGATATTTCCAGCCACTATGGAGATCTTGATTTGTTATATATCTTCAGCCTATGTGGAGATCGTTGTACTTTGTATATCTTCATCATGGATATTCTGATCTATGTATATTGTACGTGGCGATGACCACATATGTTCTATCATGTTTCATGCCTATTCATGGCCATTGTACTCTTATGTATCCGGGACTGCTCTATGTACTTGCAGTTATATGCAGAGTTGTATTATGGTATTATGCTGATTGGGTGGCTGGTCTTCCATTTGGGTACCTTCATCAATTCACTTCTTGGATGGACTTATAATGTATTTCGGCCATTGTATAACCCCTCTAATCTCATACATTAGGGGGCATCTGTTATAGCGGATTTCACCACACTAGGTGAATCACACATTGTATGGCCTTCCCCTATCCTGCTGCAGACTCATTATTCCCTATGGACCATTTATTGTCTTTTGATGTATCATTGACCATCCCTAAAAACATTAGAAAAATTATATACGCGGCCTTTTCCCCGATAACCGCGTACATACGCGGATATTCCCTCTATAGTCACGTACATCGGGATGTGTGCATAATACAAAACTGTTGGACCGTTCCTTGCCTTGAATCCAACTCATATGACTCCTAGCCTTCCATATGCCTTGAGATCGTACGGATTCGACCTTTCAGTATCACTTTGGAAAGCTATATAAGTAACCATTGAGACATTGAAAGCAATAAGAGAGAATTGAGAGTACCGAAACTGTAGTCCATTGTTGCCAGAACTATACTTGAGTCTGCATCCCTTTGTCCCTTTGGAGCACTGTTGTGTTCTTCCCAAGCTTGCCTTTGTTAGTGAGCTTGCTATCGGAGTGATGGAGGATTGAGGTGGTGGAGGCCCAAGTGGGGGATTCAGTTTCTCCGGTTCGCAGACGTGCCGTCAGAGGTTGTCACTTGTAATCTCTGATTCATATTAATAGAAATATCTTTTCCTGTCCAGTAATGTGTATTTGAATGAATGTTTGATCCATTGGAATATGTCAAATGCTTATACATTATTGATTATATATGCTAGAATAGATCTAACACCATGAAATATAGTATGCTTGTATTGTTTACTTGTTGTTGAGGACGTGCTATAACAATTCAAGCTGAAGATTGGAAAGCTCAACGGGGATCTACTTCAACCGTTCGGAATAAGGTACGAGGTTCGATCCTTTAGTGTTATATGTTTTTAATTTCTATTGCATATTGGGAAAGATTGATTTCTGGAGTCTAGCTGTTTGTTGTGGTACCCCAAGCCATAGGAATTTCTCTCCGTAACACCGTTGGGTTTCCATCTTCAACCTTGTAGTAAAGGTTGGAATCTGCTTTACTCTTGGTAAATCCCAAATTAGATAGAAAGCTATCAATTCTACCATACCATGTCCTAGGTGCCTGTTTCAGACCGTATAGGGATTTCTTCAATTTGCACACATGAGACTCCCTATCATGTGTCTAAAAACCGAGCAGCTGCTCAACATACACTTCCTATTCCACTACACCATTCAAGAAAGCAGTCTTGACATCCATTTGGTGTATTTTCCATTTCATCACTACAACCAGAGCAAGTACCGATCTAATGGAAGTGTATCTAGATACAGGTGCAAAGGTTTCTTCATAGTCTATTCCTTCTTTTTGTGAGAAACCATGAGCAAAAAATCTTGATTTATATTTCTCTATGCTACCATTAGCAGCATGCTTGATCTTGTAGATCCACTTGGAAGTTACAACTGACTTCCATTCTAGTCTTGGGACCACATCCCAAACATCATTCTTCATGATCGATTGATACTCTTCGAACATTGCATCCTTCCATTCTTTCTGTTCTGCTGCTTCTTCATATTTGGAAGGTTCTTTATCAATGAAGTCACATAGTAATGCTACATAACTGGAAGAGGATCTGGTCCTCTTTCTTTCTTTGAGATTCTCTTCTGGAACCCCATATCTTTCTGCATCTTGGATAATCTCTTGTACCCAAGCAAGTTTCCCCTTGTGAGGATTCATCTCCTATGGTGGATCGACAGGTCTTTGTGGTTCTTCAAATTCTCTATATTCTTCTTGGGTTTCTTCATTCATGACTGTATCATGAATTATGGGAGCTTCTGCTTCTTTAGGTTCTTCAATAGGTTTTCTTTCTAGATTTGATGCAGGATGAGTCTTCATCAAATGTTACATCCCTGCTGATGTCAATCTTCTTGAACCCTGGGAAGTATATTATGTAAGCCTTCAAGCTTTCAGAGTATCCCACAAATATACCCTTCTTTCATGAAGGATCTAATTTTGTTCTCTTCTCTTTTGGAATGTGTATGTACACAGGACAACCAAATATTTTGAGATGGCTGAATTTTGGTTTCTTGCTAGAGAATACTTCTTCAGGAGTCTTGTTCTCGAGTACTCTGTGTTGAGTACGATTTTGTACATACACTATTGTTCTGGTTGCTTTTTCCCAAATATGCATCGGAATATCTTGATCATGAAGCATAGCTCTTGCAGCTTCCATGATAGTTCTATTGTTCCTTTATACAATTCCATTCTGTTGTGGATTATAAGAAGTGGACAACTCCCTCTTAATCCTTGACTCTTTACCTAGTTCCTTGAACTCATTTGAAGTGAATTCTCCGTCATTGTCTGATCGAAAAGTATTGATCTTATTTTTAGTGTGGTTCTCGATCAATGCTTTGAATTCCTTGAACTTGCTGAATAATTCATCTTTATTATTCATGAAGTAAATCCATGTATTCCTAAAAAATTCATCAATAAAAGAAACATAGTATGCATACCCGCTTAGAGAATTTGATGACATTGGTCTGCATACATTAGAGTGGATGATTTCCAAGATTCCTTTTGGCTTGCTCTCTCTACTTGGAAATGTATTCTTTGTATTCTTTCCTTTCGCACATCCTTTTGAGACCCCTTCATGTTTTGCTTGAATTTCTGGAAGACCTTAAACAACATTACTTGCAAGTGGTAGTGCTCTGTAATGCACATGTGCAAGCCATGTATGCCAAATTTCATTTGATTCTACTGAGTCATGAACCAAAGATTGTTCTGGTTAGCCCTTAAACTTGTATAGTCCTCCTTCTTGTTCCCAATCACTATTGCATCATCAAAAGTCTTTCCCTTTGGCCACATAAGAACTTGGCCATCTACAAAAGCAACCCTCATTTGTTTTGTATCCAATGCAGATATGGAGAGGAGGTTCTTCTTTAGTCCTGGAACAAATTGTACATTATTCATCTTCAAATACTTTCCAGAGTCTAGTATGTAGGAGGATTCACCGCTACCTTTCATTGGATACTGGTATTCATCCCCAAGTTTCACCTTGTGAGGTGACTCATGTTTAGATAGCTTCACAAATGATTCTTTGAATCCAATCATGTGCTTGGAAGCACCATTGTCTATGATCCAATCATTGATTCCATGTGAAACAGTTCCCATGAGAGTGAAGATCAGTACATATTATTCATCACTTGAAGAATCACTTTCTTGTCTGATTCTCTTTGTGGAAGGATCATCATCCTTTGCAACATGAGCATGATTTCTTCTCTTGTTTCCCTTGTTCTTCTTTGAGTTCCCTTTTTCAGGATAGAATTTGGATATGTGACCTTTCTCATCACATGTATAACATTTAATAGTAGCCCAATCTCTTCTAGAGTGATAAGGATTACCTTTGGAGTGATTATGGTCCCTTTAGGTTTTCCCGGTGTGGGTTGTAAGAGCTTGATCTTCACTTCCCTTCTTTTCTTCTCGAGCTGCTATCCGAGCTTATTCTTGAGAGAATTATTCCCATAGTCTTCTAAACTTGACTAACTTCTTTCGAGCACAGATCCCTTGAATGAAACAGTCCCATGATCTGGGGAGACCATTCAAGGTGGTCATAACAATATCTACATTTTCAACTTCTTCATCTACTGCTTCCAAATGTTCCTTGACCTGAGATACCCTTATAAAGTAAGACTGAATAGTCTCAGCATTCTGGATATTTACATTCTTCAATTGGTTTCTCAAATTCATCTTTCAGTTTATGTTCTTCCCTTCAAACAATTTGGTTAGGGCATTAAACATAGCTTTAGGTGTCTTGAGGAAGGACACCTATGGTATGAGGTGATCCTTGATTGAATCAACAATTATTCTCTTTGCCATAACCATTTTATTCTTATTTAAGGCCTTACCCTCATCTCCCTCTAGAACTAGAATCTCCTCACTGATATAGGAGTGAAACTCATTTTCTTCCAGGACTACGGAGATTTTATACTTCAAGGATCGGAATTTATTAGCTCCCTCAAGATTTTAATCAAGCTTAGTATGATGAGACATCTTAAACTGAGAACCTCAAATGGAAATACAAAATATTTAGATCTTACCAGGTCAAGATGTCAGATATGAATTTGGGGCTGAAATCCTACAATGTTGGTTCAATAGAAAATTAGGGTTTTTCTTTTCCGGAGTTATATCAACCCAAATGCTTTGAATTTAATCCCTAAATTTGATTTTGGAGAGGAGATCAATCCGAGAACCGGGCTCATTGAAAAACTCATCTTCTATGGAAAGCCATAATTTCTGGTAGTAGTGTAGGGTCCAAAACTAAAAAACCTTAGAATTGGATTCTGCTTTGATAGAAAGATGTGCCCTAAGGAGGAGAGTTATTGCACCTTTCTTTTGCTGAAAATATATGGAGGAAGATCCACAAACTAGGAAGCCCTATTTCTCACAGCTGCATAGTGTCTTCTTCTCAGGTTAGCTCTGATACGATGTTAGTTTTTCATCATCAAGCTAGCATAAAATTAGGATCTTTAACTGAGAGAATAACAAGTAGAACAATCAAACACAAGAGACAATCAACACAGTGTTTATCCTCAGGAAAACCATAAATGGTGAAAACCCTACAACTTCCTTAGAGATAGAATCAGCATGAAAAGTAGAACCCAAAACAGTAAGTGATCTCTCGACAGCAGTAACCTTCTTCTTTTCTAGCCCCAATGTCTTTTCCTTCCTCAACTATGCGCTACACTTGAGTGTGTAGGAGATGCGTGCTAAATAGAGAGTCCAGCTCTCTATTTATACTAATCCGTACATGACTAAAACCCTACTAGGGCCAACCTCACTAGGAGAGTCTAATAACCCTAGTGCCCCGGAACTCTGGGGACTTTAACCCTTAGACAATAGGAGGGTTATCCACAATGACTTGACATGAGTTTTTTACATTATAGATATTCCTGATAGGAACATCGGGGCATGGCATGACTCAAGTACATCCCAGAATAAACATTGGGTTACAATATATATAAGAAATACATTCCAAAGTTACATATACATCAATAGGTATAACTTGAAGGAGAGTTTCAAGTGGAACCAGAGCGTATTCTTGAGATGATAGAAGTTTTACTTCGAAACCATACTATCAGACAAGTCAAGGTGTAATGGAAGCACCTTAGTCCATAAGAGTCCACTTGGGAACTAGAAACTAATATGTGGGAGGCATATCCAATACTATTTTAGGATGAACAAATGGAAGAATACAGAAAGAAAAATAGTAACACCAAGGAAGGCATTATGTTCTAAGAGGAGGTGTATGTAACACACCAATTAAATGAAAACTATCATACTTTGAATATTTTATTTTTTTAATATTTGGACTAGAAAGTCAAAATAATGTAATGAATTACTTTTTATTTAATAATTCAAAATACTGAGAGGAATCAAAAGTACAGTAGTTGTTAAAAAAGTGTTTGCTGACCCACAAGGAAAAAAGACAAGTGTTGAAACCTGTTCAGTGAGAACTCAAGTGATGCACGAGGTATCCTCCCCAAAATTAGGTCAAGAATCCTTGTGGGGTGCTAAAGAGCAAGAGGCTCATAAATGAATAAGTACTAGAAAAAATACTATATACCAGTATGTGGGTGCATGCATGGAGTTGGGTTACACTTTCTGGCAAGGTGCTTTCAGAAAAAACACAAAAACGTACCTTGATGGAACAATTTTTAAACCCTCGATCGAGGTCATAACACCTCGATCGAGGTTTTAACATAACCTTGATCTAGGTTTTAAGAATACCTCGATCTAGTTTTTGAGACCTCGATCTAGGTTTTTAAGAAACCTCGATTGAGATTTTAAAATAACCTCGATCTAGTTTTTAATACCTCGATCTAGTTTTTAAAAAAACCTTGATCTTGGTTTTAAGACCTCGATCTAGTTTTTAAGAAAACCTCGATCGAGTGTCTAAGGCCATGATTGAGGTCTTTCTACAAAAAAATTATAAAAATAGGTTTAAATGGTAGCTTGATCTAGGGTTTAATAAAACCTAGATCGAGTTACCGTTTAAACTTATTTTTATATTTTTGCACAAGGACATTGATGGAGGGATGTTAATACCTTGATCGATCTCAATACCTTGATCGAGGGCCTGAAAAATAGAGAATTATCCCTCTTATAGGAAAATCAATGTTTCTATGTGTCTTCTATGGGTGTAAACCCTACCATTCATGGCACATAACTGAGTGGAGTTCATACCGATAGATTCATCACCGAATCCTCTATCCATTGAGGTATCATGCATGTGCTTTGGAATTCATATCGGTTTTTTTTTATTAGTTCTAAAACTTAAACTTAGAAAACCTCACAACAACTTTGAAGCAACTCAAAGAAAAATATGCAGGTTAAAAAATACACAACGAAAAATTTATTAAAAATGCACAGCCCACACATCGACGCGTCCTCTTCAAAAGGGTATCTTTGGTTTTTCAATTTTTGAAAATAGTGAAAAAAAGTTGGGATGGACACACATGTGTATAAAATGAAGCTGAAATCAAATGTGGTCACTTTCGAAAAATAATAAATAATTGTATATTGTGAAATAAATTAACAAAAAAATATGCAGACCACAGTTTATTTTGTGTAGATCATGCCCATATTTTTTTTTCTAAATTATTAATGTAAGATTGGATTATTGGGGTTGGACTAGCCACTTATTAACTTCTTCAAATTTTTAACGTCACACAATTCATCAAATGCAAAATTTCACACATTTAATGACATCGAAATATTTTTTAAAAGATATCATTGGTCGAACATAATATTCTACAATTTTTTTTTTCATTGCAAGTTGAAATTCACGTGGAATATATACGTTTTGAGAGATTCGATCTATCACATGAGTACAAAATGAGGTTTTCATCGGCAAATTTGGCCAAAAAGTGTTACCCACCATCATTGAATCACCCGTGTCCATTTAGAAAGAAGGAGGATAGCGATGGATAGGGAATTGATTTTTTAATGCAAGAGATTTTGTATTAATCAAATTTTGTCCTTATGGTTCAAAAAACAAGATCGGGGGTTCTAGAGGAAGTAATCCTTGGTTGTTCTAGAAGCTGGTTGGGAGGAATGACAACTTCAGTTCTGTTTTTCCAATAGTGGTGTCAGGTTCCCTATTTATATTCTTATATGTTTAAAGTATTGTTAAAGTATAGTTCAAGTTAGATTTGAATCATAATATCAGTAATTTATACTATGCTTATATTCCTATTAGCATCCCTACTTACTGTTACGATTTAACATAAACTGATCTTAATCAACAGAGAAATCATATTATCTTTGTATACATTAATGAATCTCTATTTGGGCTTCCATACCTGAATCACGGTTTCGATTTGGAATGGTTGTAATGCTAGCATAATTAGGAAATATAAAACAAAAATGATTTTAGATCTGGTTAAATATTTAATTTATGCTTTCATATGTTTTCTTAAAGTATTTATAAATGTATTCATTCAACTAAAGTTGTTGAGTGAGAACTCAAGTGACGTGGGAGGTATCCTCTCCAAAATTAGGTCAAGAATCCTTATGGAGTGCTAAAGAGAAGGAGGATCATAAATGACCAAGTCCTAGATAAAATAATATATACCAATATGTCTATTTAGAAAGTAGGAGGCTAGCGATGGATAGGGAATTGATATGTTAATGCAAGAGATGGTGCATTGATGAAAAATTGTCCTTGTGGTTTGACAAACAATATCGAGGGTTCTGGAGCAAGTATGCCTTGGCTGTTCTTGGAATTGGTTGGGAGCAACGACAACTTCAGTTTTGTTTTCCCGAAAGTGGTGTCAGGTTCCCTATGTATATTCTTATATGTTTAAAGTATTGTTCAAGTATAATTAAAGTTGGATTTGAATCATAATATCAGTAATTGATAATGTGCAAATATTCCTATTATCTTCCCTACTTAGTGTTATGATTTAACATAAATTGATCTTAATCAACAGAGAAATCATATTATCTTTGTATAATTCAATGAATCCCTATTTTGGTTTCCATACCTGAATCCGAGTTCTGATTTGGAATGGTTGGAATATTAGCATAACTAGGAAATATAAAACAAAAACAATTTTACGTCTTGTTAAATGTTAATTTATGCCTGAATACATTTTCTTAAAGTATTTCTAAATGTATTCATTCAACTAACCATTCCAAGAATTCGATGTCTTCTTACACAACTTGTCTCTTTCCTCTAAACTGTATAAACTTAAGAACTCATTCCCAATTAAAAACCTTGCTATCAGAGTTCCTATGGCTATGGATGGTTCCTTAAATTTTATGTTTAATAACTTCATTAGAGAAAGAAAAATACAATTTATAAACAGAAAACAAAAAGAGTGTATATTGTCGCTCATAATACTCCAGGATAAATCGAGTGGAGCCAAGAGGATTTACTTTCCCAAAACCAAATATATAAGTCACATAAACTACTCTAAATAATGCAGAGTAAAACCAAAATTCATCTCATATAACCGAAAATTATCCAAAACATAGAGGGAGATTGGAAAGGACTACATTAGTAAATTATTATATCATAAAACCATAATATCCAACACAGATCTATTCAATAAATACTCATTTAGATACTTAATCATATCTAGAAAGAAATAGAGAATAATTTTTAATATAGTCATTAATTATAATTAGCGTCTCTAATCGTGTGACACATGGATATATCGAAAAGAGATTCCAACACAAACGAATCGCCTTGAAGGATAAAAAATAACTGAATTTCCATCAACTGAGATCAAGTCTAATGTTTCATGTGTGGCTATAAGCCCATTAATTATGGCATCCACCGCTAAATATTGAACAAAATTATACGCACGAATGGATGGTTTAAAACGATGCTCTAAACAAAAAGGATATGGAGCCAATTTTTACAAACATAAATACCCATGAGGGCTTAAAAAAAAACAAATTAAACTTTTCTTCATAGTAGTGGCGAAAGACCTACTTCCCGCGGTCTTCCAAACCTAGTGGAGAACCACTGTAACATTTTTCATAATAGAAAAATTACCATTGGTTGTCGATGAATCCTGGTATGCAGACTAAGCACAATGATGCAAAGGAAAAATACATGCACATCATAAGAAAAAACTGAGAAAGGTTAGCATGCCTTCTAGTAAACACAACTTCTGTACGTTTTTGAAACGGAATAGGTTTTTTATTTCCCCACCTTAGGTTTTTGAAGTAACAAACTTCAAAGGAGGTGACCTTATCGCCACTCTTGCTGGAAAAGACACAATCTACATTACACATATTACATAGTTAACATTATTTATATTTTATGATGCAAATTGTTAATAACCAAGGATTTTGTAACAGGGTAAACACATTCTTACTTTACCGAAGATGTAGGGGTGGTAAACAAATATTTGTTGGGATTTTCCATAGCTACCCAAACTCCACCTCCACATCCAAACTAAGAAGTTATAGATTTCTTTAGGACTCAAATTGCAAAGAGTTTTAAAACCCTCAATACTAAAAGCTTACCTAAATTGATTGTAGAGAGGGGAGGGGTCAAGCCCTCCTGGGATCCCTTATTCCTCCTCTTCCTACAAATGAAGGTAAAATCCCTAGGTTATATTATGCACATGCCTTTAATTAAAAAATAAAACCCAAATGTTGATCTATGGGAAATCATATAATAAATTGCATTACTTGGTTGTAGGATTGAAAACCTCAACAAGGGATTTGTCGTCTGCTTCAGTCCAACGAACCAACAAGGTAGATCCTGCAAAGATGACCTTTAACACTGATAAAATACTAAAGTATACCTCAGAAACAAGCACATAAAATCTATTAAATCAACTGTGTAATGGTTTGAGAAAAATATGCAACGCAACCATGAAGGGTCGAGCTCTTTCCATCGTCCAGTTACATACCAAAACAAGATGCGAAATGAAGCCTACAGACATGTAAAAAATGAATTAATCCCTTTTTAAAAACCCTTTCTTGATATCGTGACAGATGGAGGGATGAGATCCCTCTCAGAACCATTTTACAACTCACCATTAAACCCTTGGTTGCATTGTCAAATCATAGCCAAGGAAGCATTAATGCCCCACAGGAAAAAACTTAATTCTATGCAGTTTAAAGCTTGTACTGCCATCAATAGATAAGGTACGGAACTGTGTTATAACACCACATTATTTTTATTCCAAGTTCAAAGTCACGGTCTTAACTATGGTGTTTAACACCATTGTCCCCAACCACTTCATCACCAAACCATTGAACTATGTTTTTTGTTAAGTCCCTTTTCCATTAACCTCTTACTTTATTATTGTTACCTTTACCACCCTTTAGTGGAGGGTGTGTGAACTACAATTCTAGGATTAAGCCATAGGATTTGGGCTCATAACCCATAGTAAAACCATTATGTTTACCATAAACATGAGAAAAAGTAATAAAATCACCTTAAGGTGTGGAATTAGGGTCGTTTTCACCCTATATAAATGCCATATAAAGTATAACATGCTCATTCCAAGTAAGAATCAATCACAGTTTATTTTACACACTTTTACTCATAACAAAAAATGCTTCATGCTACGGCCAAATTATACAAGTGACGACAATTTACTCGAATTAAAGAATAAAATACTTTTTATTTTATTTTGGGATTTATAGGTTTGTGAGAAAGGGCCACTCATTTCTACAAGTTGCACTGATAAGGTTTGGACTGACCTACATAGGCACATTTGTTATTCCCCACATTGCTCGATTTCTAGAGACATGTGTGGTCCTTCTCTTCTTAACCTAGGGAATGATTTTCCAAAGGAACATAAGATATCTACTAATTCGTATCCTTCCCAACGACATTGTGTTAATGTTTGAGGTAGAATAAGCAGTAAAAAGAAGGGAGTTGTGTATTTTAGGAAAAGACAATACATTGGACATGGTTCAGTGTTTAACGTCTACGGTCCTTCTTGGAATGTTTGAGTATATCTCGCTATATAGGTCAGATATTTTTATTGGATTACACGGGAATGGAAACCCCTTATGAATAACATCCCAAGGGTTATAATGCTCATAAATGGGTGGCTCTATTTCCATTTCCTTTCCAAGGAGATAATATTGTCTGTTGAGTCACATTATTGGTTCATGGGCGTGGAATCATCGATACTGTATTTGTGGGAGTCCACCTTGAAACCTTGGATGAAAACAGACTATTCGCCACCATTTATGGGTTTCATTGCTAGGTTTTCCCCTTCACTAATGGAACCTTTAGGCATTTATGGAGATTGGTAATTCTATAGGGAATTTCATTATGGTGGAGAAGAATACCCATACGACCAATGACCAATGTATTAAGAGGATTTTGGTCGATTGTTAATCCTTCGAGGGGTTACTATAATTGGTTGATGATGAATATCATTGTGAATCTTTTGTTGAGTGGTTGGAATATCAGTGGGTTCCTTTCATTCATTATCATTATATGGGACATTTGAGCTACAAATCCCAAACTGGATCAAATAATATCTCTGAGGACACTTTGGACATGGAGGACCATGTGGACAAGGGTAAGAGTGTGGTTTCCCTATTCAATTGGATGTCTAGGTGACTAATCTCTTCTTGGGTAAGTTTAAAACATTTCTTGTCATTTTAATTTAGCCCCTTTTGATCGGTGAGGTTTTGGGTTCCATGTCACTCTCAAGGAGTTTGTAATATTTCATGCTTCAACATATGTATTCTATAGTGGAGAGTTAGAACACTATACAGGGCACTCCTCCTTATACTATTTAAAGTTGTGGTGACTAATGTGGAGTTTTATGGAAACCCTAGGGATTTCCCTCACCTTATAAAATCCCCTAAGGTCATGGATGGAAAAATGAGAACTCTGGATAGTCTCCTTTCCCCATCTTCATTGGAAAGTGGTGATGTTCCTATTCCAGACATTCCCTTGATGATGGGGTTTCTGGGGGCCATAAAACACCTCTAGTGACCTATAATAGTTGTCTTGATGATAGTGGTTCGAGGGACCCAACTATAACTATATTACAATGTGACCACATGAAAGAAACCTAAGTCGAAGGTGGCCTCTTATGAAAAGAACTAGGGACACTTGGTTAATCCAAAGGTAAACTCATTAACCTCAATTTCGTTGCTCTCTCTTTATATCCTCCCTTCACCTCTTTCTCTAGGGCCCTTAGAGAATATTATCCCCCTGATGAGGTTTCATGATGATATTTCTATCCCTTAACATTAAATGGTTTTTATATCCACCCAAAGCAATTTATTTGAAAGAACTTATGGATAATATTGGACCAATTATTTTACTGTTACAAGAGACTATGACCATTGGTGATATTGCAAGTGAATTTTCCCTTAAATTGCATCTGTCTAGGAAGTGTTGTTGTGCCGATGAAGATGGGTATTCATGGGGAACACTAGTTGCATGGGACTCTCCTTTCAATGATTTCACTTCCTACCTAACATGTACAGGTATTTATTTTAAGGGGAATTTGCGAGGATTGGAAAGATATTTGTCATTGATGAACATTTGAGGTCCTTATGGTTCCAAACATGACTTTTGGGATTAGTTGGCTGCTAGTGGGACCCTAGCCAAACCTAATTGTATTATTATAGGTGACTTAAATTTGTATCTCTTGGATGATGAAGTGTGGGGTTTGAAATATCAATCGGATCCATTAGCTGCATAATTTTATGACCATTTTAAGAAGGCACTCTTGGTTGATGTCGTTCCCACCTATATGAATCCTGCTTGGTCGAATGACTGAGTGGGGAGAAAAGGATAGGTTGTTTCTTGATGGATGAAGCATTGGATTCATCTTAGGGCCATTTCATATCTTGTACCATTCCCATGGGGATTTCTGATCTTAAAGAAGTGGCTCTATAATTGGGTTGTGATAAGGGATCATCAAGATACCCATTTAAATTCAATTGTACTTGGATTGCTGATAATTATTTATTCAAATTTGTTAATAAGTGTTGGTCCCCACATGTAGAGATTCAACCATCATATTATTTATTTTTACTGATCAAGAAGCTCATTTTTTTAAGGGGTAAGGTTATCAAATGGGATCGTCTTACAAAAAATGACAATGACAAGAACTGGTGCAAACCGAAAATCGGTTTGAGGTTTTGTGAAATTTTCTAGAAGCTCGCTTATTTTCTCAGGCATCTCGGTCTCCAATGATCTCTCTCTAACACAAGAAATCCAAAATACTGGCATATATCAATTCTACCTAGTGGATCAAGATTCATGGTATTTGGATTTAGTATGGTGATGCTAATAATATGATTTTTCAAAAATCCACATCTTAGTGACAAAATTCCAAATCTATTTAGGAATTAAGATCGGGTGATGGCTCTCCTATCTCTAATCATGATGAGCTTTAGAAGGAAGTGAGTTCACATTTTTTGGGAATCTTTGCTTTAAATATAACTCTATATACTTCTGACATGATGAGTTTCATATACTTGAAGGAATTATTTCCGATCTTGGAAGTAAAAACTACTTGAGGGAACTGTAGATTTTCTTCTTTGAGATATAGAAATATTATTACTAAATATGATTGAAACCTGAAGTGTCTTGTCATGTAGAAATTCACTAGACGTAAATGAATACTTTCAGCTAGGAAATCATCAAATTTAAGACAAAAATAATAACTAGGATCAAAATCCAATTGATGTAGACTCAACATAAACAATAACCTTAAGAAGGTTTCTGGAACAATTTTGTCACTAGCCAACCCTAAAATTTCACATAACAAAGAGAAAACACACTCGGATTCTTCATTGAACATGGAAATATCTAAAGGGAAAGGTACATTTTCCACTCAAATTTAGGTTTGAGGATTTTCAATAGGAAGTCTTGTTTCATTTCTGTCATAACATGCCCGTATAATTTAATTAAGTTTTCTTCCAGGAAACCTCTAAGGTTTTGGGAAAAATATTGCATAAATTCTAATGAATATCTATTAAGCAAGGAATTTATCGGGCGAATGGTTGTTTATTGGTTGGAATCCAGGATAACCCTCTCTTCCTGGGAATAGTTAGCCACACACCATCTACCAAAATCAAGAAAATTCAAGGTTTGGTCGAGACAAAAATGGTGTAAATAAGACCTATGGACACCATTTACATCTACTCCCCATGCTTCTAAGCTTTTTAAATTACTCTTAATTTCATGAACAATACCAAATGATAAAACTTAATCAAAGACATCACGATATTTGTCCTTGAAAATTTCTTCTAATTTATTGAATTCCTTATCTTGAACTTCCACTTCACCTTCTCCTTGCATTTTTTTAAAAAATTGGTAGTTTGGTATATGTGGCCTACCTAGAAACTAACAGCTACAAAAATCAACTCTGAATTTGCTTCCAAATATGCAGGCATGTTTTATTGTTGGTAAGAAAATGACAAATTCCCTTTTTCCATGTAACCCTTTTTCTTTTATAATATTCCATCAGGTGGTTTCAGTATCATGGGAGGTGGCTTTCCATTACAAGTTTTCTCCCAACAGAATTATCCTTAGATTACGATGTGACAAGAAGTAAAAATTCCACTACTGATTGCTATTTTAATCTTCTTTGCTAGTTGAAAGCATGGAATGAATGTCGACTACTGATCTTCTCTCCTTTAATCATGCACCTTGATTATTTCCAATATTTAATACACTCCAATGGTCATTTAACTAAATTAAATCAATGTTATAGAGCGTGCATCTTCATCAAACAAATTCCTTGTCCATTATCGATCTTATCAAATCTCAAATTTAAACCATTGATTCTTTTACAAGATGTTGTAAGGTGCTTTATTAAATATTTTCAATCACTTTTAACATGGCTCGTGGTCATATCAAAAGTTTACACTTCTTTTTAGTGCCTTACTTGTTAACCCCTTAGTCATATCAAAACAAAATTTTAAACTAGACCATATATCCTTCCCTTAAACATCTTTCAACCATTCAGAAAAAAATGTGTTAAAAACTGGCTCCAACTAAGGATGCTATCCTCCTAACAAGGTAACAAAGAACCCATAGAACAATTCCAATTCCATTGATATGTCCTCAAATATTAATCTGCAACTTTTTCTAAAATCTGGAAACTATGCAACCTTATTGATTCCCAAACTACTAACTGAAAGATGTATTGAAAATCAAATACTAAAGCAGTACCAAAAAAATTGCACCCTCTGTACAAGCTGGAAATTCAAAAGAAAATAAAACTGCCACTTTAAAGCAAATTCTTTTTATTTTTATCTGTACATAATTTTTTTAAGAAAAATTACAACATCCATATCTTAGGGCCTTCCTATTTGGGCTTCAAATCATTTAACATGTCATTCATGCTCAATTTTAATACAATAAATTATATATAAATAATGTACAAAATCTCTTATGCACTTAAGAAATCTCCTATTCATGGGACCTCCTCCTTTATGAGCCTCATTCTGATCTTGCAAAATAAAAGTGTTATCTCATCAATATGCAACAACAATAAATGGACCATTCCATAAGTGATAAAATTTTCCATGCTAATCTTCACTTCTAGCCTCAACCTTTAAAACTAAGCCATTCATCTTGAAATTCCTTCCTTTGACTTTCATGTCAAAAGTATTCTCATTTTTTCTTGATGTACCTCAACCTTGTCATTTTCCCTTTCTCTCAGTTGGTGGAGTTATATAAACTGATTGAACCTTATATGCATGTGTTTTGGTTCTTCATCTTCTTGCTCCAACAACTTTATGACTGGTAAACCTAAGGAAACTGGAAAAATTACCTATTCTTCAAACACCAACAATATCTCTTTTTGTACTTGTCCTGTCGGCCCATAATTCTTATTTAAGCATAGTGTGCCATGCTATTTTATTTTCTCCTAAAATTATCTTAATGATTCTTATCAAACTCTTATTTGAAGGTTCAACCATCCCATTTCCATAGGTATAATATGAAGTTGAATGATTCAAATTGATATGATACTTATGACATAAATTGGTTAACTTCTTTGACTTAAAAGTGTTTTTCATTATCTGTCCCTATATTCCTAGGATATCCAAATCTAGAAAGAATATTATTTTCAAGAAAATAAATTATAACTTTATTTGTGTCTTTCTTGATGGGTATAGCTTCAATCCACTTTGTGAAATAGTATTTGGAAGTCATATTCCATTTGTGTTGAATAGAAACATTAAGATTAATTTCTCCAATAAAATATAATCCCCATTGTTGAAAAGGTGCTTCCACTGATATTGGCTTCAAGGGAAAAGATAAAAATTTTCTTTTTCCATCAAATATTTGACATTCATGACAAGCTACAACTTCTCTATATACATATGAAAAAAGACTAGGCCAATAAAAGCCTACTCTTAGAATCTTTTTTATTGTTTCTTTCCATGAGTCATGGCCTCCATGTTGGTTATGGAGCCTGATATTCTAGAATCAGAGTTGCTATTGTTCACTCGTGTTTGTACCCAAATTTTAGTGTACACCCTTCCCAGAAAGGGGGTGCAGGGGACGTCGTCCCCCTGAAATAAATGTTTGGGATGTTTGTTGGCCAACAGTTTATGGTCCCATGGTATTGGGTGACCCGTGGTATTTTACCATGGTAATTAACCTATAAAAGGAAAGCATGGTAATATGGTTGTTTATTATATTGTAGAATTAAAAAAAATTCTCTATGATTGTGTGAGAGAGTTAAGAGGAAGTGTAGTGGGGTTTATACAAGTTGTATCCATTCATTTTGCTAGATGGTATAATAATAAAGGACTAGGAATTTCTATGTGGATGTAGCCCATATTGGGTGAAACATGTTATATCTATGTTTCTCGTGTAATGTGTTTTAATATTTGCATCTTGTTTACTGTTTATTATTATTTCTCTGTGATCCTATTTTTCTACCAATTGGTATCATATCTATAAGGTCTATTTGGCTGATAAACACACAGGAAATAACGGTTCATGGTTTGAGTGGGAGCAATGGAAAAAGGATGCGAATTTATGGTCGAGAAATTTAATGGCCAAAAATAAAAGTTATGGAATATTCAAATGGAGGACTATACATACCAGAAGTATCTATACCAACCGTTGGGTAGAAAAACAAAACAATTGGAAAGTATGGAGGATAAAGAATGGGAGGTTCTTGACATAAATACATTGTGAACAATCCACATGTGCTTGGATTTGTCGGTGTATTTCAATATTTTGAAAGAAAGTAAAATGGAGGGTGTGATGAGCGCATTGAGTCTGCTTTATGAAAAAACCCTCACCTTCCAACAAGTTATTTATAATGAAGTGTTTATTTAATATGAATATGTTAGAAGGTGGATCTATTGTTGACCATTTAAATGAATTTATCATGGTAACTAGTAATATATGTTCTGTAAAAGTGAACTTTGATGATGAGGTTAGGGATCTTCTAATCATGTGCTCATTGATAGAAATCTCTAATAGTTTCAACATTCCCATGACTAACTTTGTCCCAAGTTCAAACACTCTTAAATTTGATGATGTTGTTTGTGTTATTCTTAGTGAGGAAATGCGAAGAAAAAGAATAGGTTAGACATCAGGTAATGCGTTAACCATGGAGACAAGGGGAAGACAAAGGGAGAGAGGAAGAAGCCTAGGTAATCACATTAAGTCTAGAAAGTGCAGATCCAAGATAGAATTTTGGAACGTTGGTAACAGAGGACATTTGAAGAAATACTGCAAAGAAGAAATGGGGCATGAAACAAGAGACTAATGAGGAAGAAAATGTAGCAGGTGATGTGTTACAAGATTCTTTGATTCCATCATTAGATGATACTGGCGATTATTGTCTAGTAGATTTAGAGGCTTCATGTCATGCTACACCCTATAGGAAATTCTTTCATGATTATGTTCCAGGTGATTTTGGACATGTTTTATTGGGGGATGATGAACCATGTAAAATTGTTGGAATGGGAAAGGTATGGATTAATTTAAATAATGGAAATTAATGGTTGCTAAAATAGGTAAGGCATATTCCTGCTATGAAAAGAAATTTGATCTCAATAGTGTAGTTGAGAGATAGTGGTTGTTTGTTTACATTGGAATAAATGTGGTGCAATATCACTAACAAAGTACTTGTAATATAAAAATGATATATGATAGGTACGTTGTATTTATGTCTCACGATACTAATTATTCCATCTCTCTAGCATGCATAGAAACAAGTGCATCGTTGTGGCATCATAGGCTAGGGCACATGAGTGAGAAGGAGATGTGGATTATTCACTCAAGGAAATTGCTTCCAGATATCAAGTGGGTAAGTTTGTAATTCCATGAGAAATGCGTTTATGGAAAACAGAAGAGAGTTATATTTCTCAGGTTTGGGAACCCAAAAGAATAGTGAAAATTTAGATCTTGTGCATAGAGATGTATGGGGATCTACTCAGGTACAATATGTTGGTGTATCTCATTATTATGTTACTTTTATTGATGATGGAACTAAAAGAACTTTGGTTTATTGCATTAAACATAAATTTTATGTGTTTCATACTTTTAAGAAGTGGACATTGGAAACCCTTGGTTGAGAATACAACATGAAAAATGTTGAAATGTCTCAGATCTGATGATGGAGGTGAATATTGCAACAAGGAGTTTGATAGTTATTGTTCATGCCATGATATTTGTAGAGAGAAGAAAGTCCCAGGAACACCAAAAGAAAATGGTGTGTCAGAAAGGATGAACAAGACGATCATGGAGCATGCAAGGTGTATGAGATTGCATGCTAGGTTTCCCTTATAGTTTTGGGATGATGTTGTAGATAATGTTATTTATTTAGTAAATATTTGGACTTTAACTTCTTTGGATGGTGGAATTCCATAGGAGGCATGAACAGATAAAAAATTAAAGTACTATTTTATGAGAACTTTTTGTTGTGAATCATTTGTCCATATTGATAAAGAAAATAAAACAAATCTTGAGGCTAAATCCAAGAAATGTACCTTTATTTTATACGGGGTTGATGATTTTTGTTCTCTTATGGTATTATGAATATCACAAAATCATTAGGAGTAGAGATGTAGTATTCAATGAAAATGTTATGTACAAAGATCAATTAGAGGAAAAGAAAGAGGAAAAGGAAAACACAAAGTACACAGTGCTTGATGAAATTAAAGAAAATGAAGTTCCAAAGGAGCCAGAAAATCAAGAGCAGTAGCAGGTACCTCAAACTCCTGCAAATGTAAGAATATCTATCAGGTTAAGTAAACCCCCTAAATGATTCTTTCCTTCACTGTAGTTTTATTGACGAACTGTTCTGGTGAACCCGAATGTTATGAATAATCAATACATGTGGAAACTATAAGTAAGTGGGAGAAATACATGGATGAGGATATGGAATCATTGGTAAGAAACTATGCTTAGGATTTTGCTGAGTTGCATGTAGAAAAAAAGAATTATAGAATAGATGATTTTACAAGTTGAAGCTATAAGATGGAGGCAAAAAGCAGTACAAGGATATAGTTGTTGTAAAGGGGTTTGCACAAAATAAAGGTATAGACTTTGATGAAATATTTTCTCCTATTGTTAAAATGGATTCATTTAGGAATATTTTAAGTCTAGTGGTAGTCAAATATTTGTATCTTGAGAAGTTAGATGTAAAAAAAACCTTTCTCCATGGGAATTTGGGGGAAGAGATTTATATGTAGAATCCACATGGTTATGAAGTCAAATCGAAAGATAATTTGGTTTGTAGGTTGAAAAAGAGCTTGTATGGCCTAAAACAAGCTCTAAGATAGTGGTATTTGAAATTTTATAATTGCATGATAGAACAGGGTTATAGTAGATTTCATTTTGACCATTGTACTTATTTCAAGAGGCTAGATAATGGAAGATATGTTATATTTTTATTCTATGTGGATGCCATGCTTGTTGCAGAGTACAACATGCAGGATATAAATGTGATCAAAAGGAAACTAGATAAATCATTTGTGATGAAGGATTTAGGTGTTGTAAAGCAAATAATTGGAATGAGAATAACAAGAGACAGGAAAAATCATAAATTGACATTGTCTCAAGGTGAGTACATAGAAAAGGTGTTGCAGAGGTTTAGAATGAAGAATGAAAAGCCAGTTAGTACACCCTTGGATATCCATTTCAAACCAAGGATATGTGTCCCAAGACACAAAAGAGATAAAATACATGTCCAAGGTTCCTTATTCTCCAGTAGTTGGTAGCTTGATGTATGCCATGGTGTGCACAAGACTAGATATTGCACATGCAGTGGGAGTTGTGAGAAGTTATATGAACAATCGAAGTAAAGAGAATTTAACTATAGTACAATGGATTCTAAGGTACTTGATAGGTACCACTTCTCATGCATTATGTTTTAGAAGTTCATACATTGTTTTATAGGGATATGCTCACGTATATATGGAAGGTGATAAGGAAAACAAGAGGAATGACACATGGTATGTTCTTACTATAGGTTGAACAACATTAATTTGGAGTTCAAAATCGTAAAAGGTTGTTTCACTTTCAACAACAAAAGAAAAGTATGTTGTTGCTACAAAGGCTAGTGAAGAGATAATTTGGTTGCAGAGTTTCATGCAGGAATTGTGTAAGAAGATGGAGAATAGAAAGTTGTATAGTGATATCCAAAGTGCCATTCATATTGTGAAGAACTCATCCTTTCATTTGAATACTAGAGATTTACTACTCAAGTACCATTTCATAAGATATATTATGGAAGATAAACTGTTAAAGTTGAAAAGATACATACTAGCTAGAATCTTCTAGACATGTTGAGAAAGGTAGTAAACAAAGAAAAATTTAGTTCCAGCTTAGTTTGAGTTGGATGTCAAACATTAAGGTAAATAAGATGAATTTTCCAATTCCAATATTCAGAGCATAGTTTAGCAAGTGCAGCAGGAATGGAGTTTTTGTGATCAGTATCCAAGTGGGAGATTGTTGGATGTGGAGCCCGATCTTCCAGATTCAGAGATGTTATTATTCAATCATGTTTATAACCCATTTTTACTATACACTCATCCCATTAGGGGGGTGGGGGGGGGGGGGGGAATCCCCCTGGGATGATGGGTCCAAGGAAAATGCTCCTGAGAAAGGGGGTTTAGGGTGAAGCCCATGAAAGAAATTTTTGGGATTTTTGTTGGCTAATAGTTTATGGGCACATGGTATTGGGTGACCCGTGGTATTTTCCCATGGTAATTTCCCTACAAAATGAAATCATTGTAATACGGTTGTGTATTGTATTGTAGAATTCTAACACAATATATGTGATCGTGTGAGAGAGACTATGAGAGAGTGAACAGGAAGTGCAATAGGGTTTCTACATGTTATATCCCTTTATTTTGATCAATGTTATAATAATAGAATACTAAAAATTTCTTTGTGGATGTATCCCATCTTGGGGAACCACGTTATATCTATGTCTCTCTTGTAATTTGTTTTAATATTTACATATTGTTTATTATTATTGTTCAGTGATCTAAATTTTATAACACTCCACAAAATCCTTGATGAAATTATTTCATTTTTTCTTGGGCCTCATTTTCAATTAAACAATTTAACAAAATACCCCCTTCATCATTTTGTTAATATTTTGAGAAATAATGGAGATTCTTGAACTTTAAAATTTTTAGCATATATATGCTGAAGACCTATAATAATTAACAATTCAATGACACATAATAATTCATCCACAACACAAGATGTACCCTATGGAAAATCCTCATAATATATAGGATGAAAAACCCCAACAATCCTTTAGAGTATAATAGATAGATTATAGATAATTATTTTTACAGCATAAGTAGATTTGCCAATAAGAGAGAATGTAGATCAATAAAGAAGAGAGATCCATTGTTACAATGATTATGAAATTTCCATATGCTAACATATTAATAATAATTCATAATGAATTCCATGCAAACCCTAGTGATGGTTGCATGATAATTTGGCAACTCATATATTACAATTTCGAATTACCTTTTTCAAAATAATCAATTCATGCATTGAATATTCATCATGCATAACTATTGCGCCATACCTTCAATCATGGATATAAACTGATAGTTAACTGACATTGGAGTGAAATTAATCTCTACCTAAATATTGATCACTTAGTTAACATGATAACATAAGTGTCATAATGCAATGCATACAACACACTTTCTTAACCGAAGTGTAATCCTTTGAATTTCTTAAGTGTTTTATGTTATTCTAACTAAAGTGTAAACACTTTAATTAACTATTACATCTTTCTTTAATCATGTAGCTAATCGTTGTTAACTGAATCTTGCTTATTAATGAACACTAAGCTCTTCTTTACTTAAATAAATGTTGATCATTAATAATTCAACTGATTCTTTAACTAGAGAACTGATTGAGGCATTCATATTTAACTGAAACTTTATAAATTAATATTACGTCGAATTATCTTTCTCTTATAATCTTTATTTCTTATCTCTTTATCTGAATGCATTGTCTATGTTTAATCATCTATCATATCATATTATACTTGGAAGAATTGTTCCTTACATATGGTCATATGTATTTCCTTGGGTCATATAGTCATATTCAAAAGTGAATCACTCTAGGGGTAGCCAATTCTCAAAGGAGACTTGTAGCACTTATTGACCATGACTAGTCATACATCACATAGTATATCCTCATGACTTGATACAACGAAAGTCATATGGTCTTGATAAAACACAAGACCAATATTGATATAACACAAAACTCATGAACTTAATAAAACATAAGTTTTGTACTTGATACAACACAAGTCTCTAACCTTGACACAACACATGGTCCTGATAATAATACACCATAAGATCCTAATTTTAATACAAAATAAGGTACAAGAATATATCATGAACTCAACAGCCTATCTTGATTAAACACACGACCTTAACTTAATACAACATAAGTTGATGAACTTAATACAACTTAGGTTCTAGATTTGATACAACACAAGTCTCATCGAGAGGTTTCTGAACTTAATAGAACATAAGTTCCTGACTTGATACAACACAAGTCTCATGGAGAATAATTCTTGATTATGTAAATTTCAAACTGCCTCTTTTTGAGGGATGCATTCTCTGCTTTACGAGGAATTTCTTGCCTTACCAAATTTATCTCAAAAGCAACTCAACTTTGTCACTAACAATGACTTGTCCACAAATTTTCAATCTTCTCATTGGTAGCTATGTATTGACATTTCGTCTTACTTGACCATTAATCCGATGAATTAAAACTTCATCTCAATGTGTTTTATCATAAAAAAACACAGGGTTTTCCTGAAAGATTGACTGTAAACACCTAACAACTATAGGCTCAAGTCTTTCACCTAGTAGGTATCTTCCTAACCTGCACTAATACTCAACATGTAGTAATATTTTCAAAACACATTTTCTTCTATAGTAATGTCTGACATACATCTTTCTTCTTGTAGTACTAGCACAAATACACTTAAATTTTGTAGTATTAGCCACAATTTACATCTCTTATATCAGGTTAAATAATAGTTGGATATCACAATCATATAATACGTCTTCCATGTATCAAAATACAATAAATATCCTATTCTAATGTACCTCAAAGTTACTCAAACATATCCTTAGTAGTAAGCACAAAATACAATAGGTTTGTTCAAACACCAACCAACTACTTACTCATAGTAGCATCATCTAGATCCGATCAAGAATATAGTTTCTCAAAACTAGAGACCATGGATTTTAAATCCATCATATACAACATTATACAACAAATGTGTATTATCATGCAGAAATAAAGTCTCATCTTTTATTTTACTCATCAATATTTGTTTACTTCTTGAATCTCCCGTTATCTAGAGAAGTTCTCATGTGAGATTTCCATTCTCTATGATGTTTTTCAAACCCTAATCACTTTCTTAATGATTCCTCTCTTTATACTGTAGCATACCAAATACCTCTCCGAGAGGTTTAAATTTTATCTAATGGTATAGACTATAACTCTTCTTGAGTGTCAATAGTGTCTAAGACTTTGACTATGTATATTCTCATGTGGATTCTCTCCACAAGGTATCACATGCCCTGGATTTTAGAGTCATGTATCATGACTAACTAATGGGGACTTCATTTTTTGTCTCGTGTGAAGACACATCAATACTCCGTCTTCAACTATAGTTTTTTTTCTGTAATACACCAAGCTTGTCCCAAATAGAGGCTTAGTAAGACTAATGGAAATGTTGATCATCTATGGATATGTACCATGTCTCAAATATCACTAACTAGGATCCTCATAAATATTGACTTCTTTACAACATGCTTTATGTAGAGAAACATATGTGCTCTTTCCTCGATCACTATATTAGTCATATTTCATTTATATTTTGAAACTTCATTTTACTGATTGAGACATATCTGAGTGCACATACACTTGTACAAAGTAGGTACCATACCACATGATTTATACATGGCTATGTACATACTGCAAAACATATAATCAATCCTGGGACCTATGTGTAACCAAATACATATCAAATGACTTGAGATCCTTGAAATATGAAATAAAAATTATAAATTTCATATTTATTTTCATATGTGTGGCCATGGATTTATAGTCCATCATATTGAAACTCTTTAGGATATTTTATTGTACATTATTCTTAACTAAGGAAAATATTTGTCTAGTGTATACCACACAAATAATCATAAGAATCATAACAATATTCTTAAATACAGTCCCCATCTTCCTTCTGAATACGAGCATCATGTAAACCTTGTCTCCTCCTAACAAAAGATACATCAACCAGTTTTACTGGCTCTTCTAGAGCTAGAAAATATAACTACTTCCTCTCACCATTAGGATGCAAGAATCATAATCTATGTCCTCCATCACATATACTTCATTATCATCTATGTATGAATATCTCCTTGACACATGAATGTAAATAAGATAATTTAATTATCTCCAAGAGTCTTAACATATCTCGGATTAGGATTAGAGCTTATATTGTGAATGCTTCCTAAGAAATAGGAACCTCTTGATCTACTACCTGAGGCTTCTTGCTTTACAACATCCTAGTCTCTTTCAGGCCAACCATTGGAATTACCCTTGATTTAATACAAGTCATTGTTTCTTGTACATTAGGGAATATAGTTTTTCCCTACAAGCCAAATTAAATCAAGTTAATAGAAACCTTTCATAATTCAATCAGTTCAATAGAATGGAAAACAACACACACACTAACATGTAAAACATTTTAACCAATGTTTTGGTATAAGAATATCTCATGAATTTTAATCACATGCATACTTAAATGTATTTTCAATGGTTGATATAGTTATGTACACATTAAATCAATGTTTCAACATAATCCCATTCATATTTCATGTTTCTCCACTTCTATATCAGTCTTATATTTAGATTTGATGAAGATTTATGCAACTCCTTATTCTTCTTAACATGATTTTTATATTTACCAATAAATAAGAATATTGTAACATATTATTTTAGTCATGTTCATACCATAACATCATTTCTAACCAAGAATACATATTGTAATAAAACAAAATTTGATTTTATAAAAGCATATGATAATCAAATAATCATGTAACTCCAACATTCATATCTCATGAATCAATCATGAAACTCTATATTCTTATCTTATGAAACAATCATGCAGCTCTATATTCATATCATATGAATTAATCATGCATGCTTTATATTAATATCTTACGATTTTTGTTATTTGAAAATAAGGGAAAGACAATCAACATATACACTCACAATTCCTAATCCCAAGAATATGAATCTCTATGTGACTCTAATGAAAACATTCAAAAGCATATAGATCTAAATAACATATAATAAAAAATGCAAGTAGTTATCTTTTATTGTTTTGTGTGCTTCCTCTTGATATATGCTTCCTTGCATAGATTACTGGAGTCCCTTGGTCTTGATCTCTTTGCAAATTTTAGTGCATGAAGGAGGTTGCGAATCTATGCATGGAGAAACTAGTGAATGCTTGTAGAAGGAGCAATTCGATAAGTCAACTTGAATGAGGACTGACTTAGTTGATCAACTGAATAAGTCGAGGGGATCGACTTAGTCGATCAGCCTGTTAGGATTATTAATCCTCCCTTGCCCAAATTTGGTCATATGTCTAAATCAGGAGTCATGTCTAAATCGGGAGTCCATCCAGTCTATTTATAGTCATTAGCACCATTGGGTAATATTGACATAATTGGGGCACATGTTTCAGTTACTAAAGTGTGGGGAACACTAACTGAGGCTCACTGCCACTTACTGCACTTGATCGCATAAGTTTAGGATCCTCCTAGATCAATCTTTACAATTTAGGAAGCCACTGGGAGTGCTGAAACCAACCAAGGTCAGTTCACTTCAGTTAATGACTAGTCAAGCCAAGTTAGGAGTCAGTTACATTTAGTTCTAGTCCTCTACATTCAGTTAGCACTAGGTTTACTTGATTACACACATGTGGGGTACATTTCTCACCTACCACAGTCAGTTAACCATTAGTCAACACTAAATGTAACACTTGGTTGTGTTTTAGAGCTCCAATGAACTCCGGTTATGGTTTAGACAAGGACAGTTAACTACTGGGTCCTCTGATAGTGATTTAGACAAAGTCTTGGTTACCTACAGTCAGTCAAGTAGAGTCTAATAAATTTGAACTTCCTCATGTGGATTTTAATTGCCTATGGCTATTAAAGCCATTTTACTTTATTGTAATTATCATCTGGATTACTTTTTTATTAATGAAAGCATTCACAGCTGCAAGCCTTTTGCACTATTTCATTCTTCAATTGATGAGTAAATTGTGAGATCTTATTTGTGAGTTGTGTATTTGTCTACAAATATATATGCTCAAATTTACATGGTATCAGAGCCTCGGTGGACAAGAATCCTCTCCTCCTCAGATCTCCAACCGGATCATTTTGTTTGTTTGATTGTGTGACAGGTTATCAGCTTTTCTTACAGCATTTACTACAAGCAGCCTCTACTCCTCACTGCATTCACTACAGTAGCTTAGTCTTTCTTATTACATTCAAAATGGCTCATCCAATGGAGCCTCTCACTCCCTTCAACTATCGCTAGTGGAAGGATGACATGAAAGTATTGCTCCGCACCAAGCATCTCTTCAGACTCATAGAAGAAATAGAGGAAGAGCCAGAATTAGATAAAGACAAAGCTAAGTACAAGAACAGGCTTGATGAAGCCATTGGACTCATGCAATTCTCAGTCTCTAGAGATCTTCAATTTCACATCCAAGACATGGACACTCCCAAGGAGGTTTGGGACAAGCTTGCTTCCTTGTTTGATAAGCATGATGATATGAGGATCCATCAACTAGAAAATGATCTGATTACTCTCAATCCATCAAAGTTGAGGATCCATCAACTAGAAAATGATCTGATTACTCTCAATTCATTTAAAATCTCTAAATGAATTCTTCTCAAAGTTCAAGAACCTAATATATCAGTTGAAGCAATGCAAAGTGAAGAAGGATGAAGATCAGCTCATCCTTGCTATTCTCACAAAGCTCAATTCAGACTACTCAGTCTTTGTATCCACCTTCCAAATAGTAAGGCTCACTACTCCAAATTGGAATATGCCCACTCTTGATGCTTTCATCCAATCTCTTATTTCTGAGAATGATAAATTGATCCAAATGGGGATCATTCGATCTCCCAAAGATCTATCTCTTGTTGCAAGAGGAGATAAGGTAGCGAATGACAAAGGGAAGCAAAGAGATGAGTCTGAGCAGTCAAAAGAACCTTCAGGTTCGAATAGAAGCAAGAAGAATGGCAAAGGCGAGGTCCTCCGCCCTTACTGTGGAAGGGGCTTCCATTCAGAAAGCTCCTGTATGAGAAGACAACTTGATGAAATGGCTCTTATTTTTAAAAAGCACAACATTTCTATACCTACTAGTGTAAGGAAGGAAGACTCTAAAGAAGAGGAAGAAGAATATCAAAGGAAAGGACATGCACTAAAAGCTTTGTGCACATCAACACCTACCTTCCTCATTGATTCTGGAGTTTCTAACCATATGGCTGCATCCAGGGAATCATTCTCTTCTTTTAAGTCCTTTGATGGTCCTATTATTCAGATGGGCAATAACAGTAAAGTCTAGACCAAAGGGAAGGGCTCTATCCAACTTGAACATGGAAGGTTCAAAGATGTGTTGTTTGTTCCCTCCCTGGCTTCAAACCTATTATCTGTCTATCAGATGACCCATACTGGATCTCCGAAGCAAGTGATATTTGGTCCTGACTCAGTGGAGATCACAAATATCTCTACTGGGAGCATCATAGAAAAGGGTATTGCGAATCATGCTTCAAGAGAATATGAGTTCTCACATTTCATGCCTCCTTTAGAACCAGTGCACTCTCAGCAGCCACCTGCAAGGGAAGGTAAAACCATTGCATCTACTTCTTTTACAACTTCTACTAGTATTGCAGATCCATCTATATCAGTTTATGACATTAAGATTTAGGGTGACTCAGATCTAGATTTAGTCCCTACTTCCAAACTGAAAGCTAGGAAGATGACTGGAAACTCACCTAACACTCAGAAAGGAAAGACTCTTGCACTATGCCATACTATTTTTCCTCCTTCATAGAGATGCAATAGACTTCCTGTAAGATGCAATATGGCAAGGGTTCAGTATTACTGCATTCAGAAGAATGGATATGATCATACACCTCTTCATTCAGCAAGAGAGAAAAGTTACATTCCTCCTTCCTTCCATCATCATTTTTGGAGAAAAAGGAGAAGTCTACATGCCAGGCCCCAGAATACCTATGCACAGCACCCCATGCATGCTTCTTTACTACCTCACAGAGATGAAGATTGCAGCAACATATTTTCAATTTTTTCAAACTTGAGACCTGATTCTACCTGTTTAGCTAGAAGGAGGGATTTTTTCCCATGTGGTTTTTTCCCTAGCTCCTTGTATTAAGCGGTTACTTTATTTTACTATATGTAATGGGTGACCTATGGTCTTAGTTACCAGGGCCCACAATTTTTCCAAGTTAGAATTCAGGGGGGGGGTGTTAGGATTATTAATTGTCCCTTGTCCAAATTTGGTCATATGTATAAATCGGGAGTCACGTCTAAATCGGGAGTCCATCCAGCCTATTTATAGTCACTAGCACCATTGGGTAAACTTGACCTAATTGGGGCACATGTTTCAGTTACTAAAGTGTGGGAAACACTAATTAAGGCTCACTGCCACTTACTACACTTGATTGCATAAGTTTAGGAGCCTCCTAGATCAATCCCTACAATTTAGGAAGCCACTGGGAGTGACAAAACCAACCAAGGTCAGTTCACTTCAGTTAATGACTAGTCAAGCCAAGTTAGGAGTCAGTTACATTCAATTCTAGTCCTCTACATTCAGTTAGCGCTAGGTTTACTTGATTGCACACATGTGGGGCGTGTTTCTCACCTACCACAGTTAGTTAACCATTAGTCAACACTAAATGTAACACTTGGTTGTGTTTTAGAGCTCCGATGAACTTCGGTTATGGTTTAGACAAAAACAGTTAACTACTGGGTCCTCCGATAGTGATTTAGACAAAGTATTGGTTACCTACAGTCAAGTAGAGTCTAATCAATTCAAACTTCCTCATGTGGATTTGAATTTCTTGTGGCTATTAAAGCCATTTTACTTTATTGTAGTTATCATCTGGATTATTTTTTTGATTAATGAAAGAATTCACAGCTGCAAGCCTTTTGCATTGTTTCATTCTTCAATTGCTGAGTAAATTGTGAGATCTTCTTTGTGAGTTGTGTATTTTTCTACAGATCTATATGCTCAAATTTACACAGCCGACTAAGTCGGTTGGCTGACCAAAATAAGAGATTAGGTCGGCCGGCTAAAAGTCACGTCGGTTCACCGAACCGATGAGTAGATATTTTGTAACCATCTATAAATTGTATATATTAGGCTGTTGAGCCAAACAAGAACTCAGTTCAGTTCTCTTCCTTGTATGAACTCATTATAATAAAATAATCTGTTTAATACTATCTATTCTTATCTCTTGTCTCTACTTTATATTTATGTATGTTTTAGTGTGTATTATTGGTAACCTTATGTGATCTGTGAGATTACAACATTGGTTTCATTGCTGGTAGCACATGACTGAAATATATGCTCACATATGATACCAGAGCAGGAGATTAAGGATTGGTGGGAACATAAAATTGCAAACTATTTGCAGAATTACGCACGAAGGAACAGATTAATGGTCGCTGAAGCAAAATAAATATTTTTTACAGAGACACATGAAAATTTTATTGAATCAGTGCCCCAACTCTTGAAGCAACTCCTGGATGAGAAATCCAGACGCAAATAAAGAACAACAGTTGCTGGAAAAATTGATTCAAGGAGGCCAAACAAATTTATCGAAGTGGTTTGAGAAAATCGCTGACGACTTCTGTGAGGAGCAAGCAGGCGAAGATAGGACTTTAGTGGAAACCGTCAAAGAGAAATTTTACACAGATTTCACCGAACAATTTGTGTGTTCCCTACCGACCTTGCTGTTCAAATTCTTGATTGAGAAAGGAGCAGGACACATCGTTGAACCTCATCCACCACTGTATAAACAACCATCAAACACTAATTGGGTAGAGAAGTAGAGGAAGTGGGAGAAATTCATTGCAGAAAGGGAGTGGGAACACTTCCTAAGCAAATAAAATGAACTATCTGGGCTTTCTAAAAGCATTGAGTAGGCTATGGGGGGTTAGATGGTCATGTGTTGAAGATAGAGCATAGTGGATCCTAGTCGACTAGAATCCGATATCAATCACCAGTAATGAGAAGTCCGCCAAAGAGGACCTCAAGAGAATAGTATCCTACAAAAGTATGCGGGACATTCATAAAATAGAAAGGGATGAGAGATGCCAGAGAAGGGAAGCAAGACGTGAAAGAGCCTTAGAGCTGCACAGAGGACAAAACCCTAGTGAGAACAACCGCAAAGAGAATCTTCCAGAGTTGGGTCATGACCAACATGAAGAGGGCGTGGAGCAAGAAGCATCCCCTAAGGAGGAATAATTGTGGATAGAGTAGCCAGAAGCTCTCCAGTTAAGTGCTCCCAATGATGGACCAACCCTTTCCCCATTGAATCTGCGTACTCAAATACAGACTATTGTCGAAGAAGACCTCTGACTACGAGCTGGTGACTTCACTATATGGAGGCGACTAGACGACGAAACATACCCTAGATGACACCTCATTATATGTCGACTGATGGAAGGGAACTGGTTGACATTTCAAGTGGCAGTCTCCCTCCGAAGTATCCACTTCCTCTTACCGACACATGAAGGAGCACCCCCCCACCAAATACAGCTTTAGAAGAAATCGAACAATCAGACCTGTGAACAAATAGTTGTAGTAGACCATCGACAGCAGAAGTTAACATCAACCAGCTGCAAGTCGACGAAAATGGAAGTTTCATCGATCAGAATTCCGCAGGCACGAATACACCAATAACCCCACCACCCTCATCACCACCCCCACCTCCGCCACTGCAAACTTCTGAGAGCAGTGACACTGATTTAGACATGGGTCATGGCTCAGCTCACATCCCCCTCTATGAAGGAGATGAAGACCCTAGACGACATTGGTTCGTCTGCGAGTCAACGTGGGAAGCCAACCAGGTTACAGATGAAGATCGACAAATGGTAAAGTTCGCAGGAGCCTTAAGAAAAAGGGCATTGACATGGTACATGACCTTTTTGGAAGGACAACCCAGAGTGACAAAAGCCAAGATTAAGGCACAATTTTTGTCATTTTTTAAAACACCAATTTGAGATCAGTCTTGTCCTTATATGGACAATCTGCATACCGATGACCTTCTTTGTAACATATGAAGCACTAGGTGGGTCGACGTGGTCATGTGTCATGATTCCCAGGGAATCGACCTCTTCCTCCATAGCCTTGGCGTTGATTGTCGTACCGGTGCTCATATCGTCAGTCGTCATATCTTTGTCTGTTCTGATTATTTGCTGGATTGGTTTGCTCGTTATGTTGTGCAACTGCATTTGTTTGGTATACCGTGTGATAGTTCTACCAGTTCTTTAGGTTTAACTGACAGTTGACAGTGTTATGACTTTTGGTTTCACAGATGGCGCACCAAGAATGCTTGTCGTTCTTCATGTTAAACGGGAAATCTGCTATAGAGTGATCTCCATGTTCCTGACAAATGTCGCAAAAGGATTTGGTCTATACAAATCGAATGTCTTGTCGGCTATATTTTTGTCAACAGTTATCTTTCGAGTGGCTGTTTGTTGAGCATTTGGTGCACCAGATCTCCTGATTCTTGAGTCTTAGCTCCTTCAGAGACTTCTATATGTTCTCAAGTTGCTGTTCCAATCTGTGGTCCGTGGGGTAAGCAGGTATGTCTTCGTCCATTTCAACCTGAAGAGATTTCGTTAGCGCATCCTCGTACGTTTTGAACATCTCAAGACTAATGTGTCGACGTACTTTTTGCGATAGTCCTGCAAGAAACCATTAACTTAGTAACTGTTCATCAATAACATAATCCAGCTAGCTTAGTAGGTCTTTCCAATGCTTATCGTAGTCGCGGAAGGTCTCCCATGGATTTTGTGATGTTGATTTTTGTGATTCTGGGTTGTCATTTTTTAAAACAAAAGACGACCCAACACAATAAATCAATTAATCCAACTTGCTCAAACAGACAAATTCAGTATCTCAGTTCATACACTTGTTGCATGAAATAAAAGGTACCAACCCCAAAAAACAAACAAAAACCATCTGCAGCTTGAACCAAAAGGACAAAAGTGATGCCAACCCACTTGTTGACCTGGAAATTGAAGGTTACCACATCCGACAAGTAGTGCTCGACTTTGGGTCACAAGTAAATATCATGACTCGAAAAACTTGGGAACAGATCGGCAGACCTTGACTCTACGAGTCAGGCATTTACCAGAAAATCACCGACCAAGGCCTAATTGAACCCATTAGGGTCTGGAAAAACATCGACACAACCATCAAAGGAATCTCAACCAAGGTTTATTTTGAAATTATTGACCCAAAATAAGGAGCCAGCTCCTTCCCAACACTAGTCGGTCGACCTTGGGGAAGAAAGATGAAAGCATCCATATCTTTGGACAAGTAACAAATCAAATTAAAAGGAAATGGTCAAAAAGGTCATTGTACCCATTCATCCATCCCAAGGGGAACCTTGGACTGAACCTATTGATGAAGAAGTCGATGTCAGACAACTTTACCAAATCCACAACAATGCAGATTACACAGAACCAAAAATCCCTGGGGAACTAAACTTAGGTAACCAAGACTCAATTGGTTATAACTCATATGCTGAATTATACGAATACGAGATTTAAAATTATGAAACACAAGCAAGAGGGTGCTATACTATACAAAAAGTACAGAAAAAACCCACCTGACAGTGCTTCATAGTATCAATTATCCCAAAAGTCTTTGAAAAGAAAATCAGGGAACGCCCTACCTTACAACCGACCAACTTAAACACTACACAACTACCAAGGTATAAGGAGAGGGAATCACTAGTCATGCATATTAAGCAAGTATCTAAAAATATTGGTGAACATGGCCGACTTCAAAGCTTAGTTGAAATGTTTACAGGTCAAGCAACTAGATGGTGGGATACCCATCAAACAAAACTACAGACCTGGACAACTGCTTCGACTTACTTTGTCGAGCGGTTTGGAGGAAAGAAGTTAACCCAACAAGCCCAGATACCTATCTTTACCCAAGGACAAAACCTAGAAGAACATATCAAAACTTGTGAAAAGGAGTGGAGAAGACTTGGATACAAAGATGAGCAAGCCTGGCCACATTTGTTCCCTTCAACCCTAGTCGACTTGCCAAACAAATGGTATAAGATGGAAGAAGCTAGAGGTGAAACCTTATTTTGGCACAAACTCAGGGAAAATTTTATTAAAGACTTCAACTTCATACCTAAAAATGGAAATCTGGTTGAAACATCATAGCAAATCAAACAGTTTATCCAACCGCCCAAAAACCAACCCTTACGAGACCATCGATAGATAAAAGACTGTAACAATCTATAAACAGGGTCAAAACCACAGTTGACCCATTTACAACTAGAGAATGAAAACACAGAAGGCAAGAGCTTCAGATGGAAATCCACCCACGTTGAAACAACAAAACCTATCCACTCGATCTTGAAAATCACAACAATTGACAAACAAGATACTGAAAGAATGACTGCAGCCGACTTCCCTGCCACATTCTCATAGTTCAAAGAAGGAAGTTGACCGATCAATGAAGCTAAAGCACCATAGTGGCTAGATGCCAAGGTAAAAACCAAATAGGTCGACATTTCAAATGACGACCGACCAAAACTAGCAAAAATTGGTGATTACTGGAATGCCCAACAGACCACCAAAATCATGAACTTACTAAGAGAGTTCCAAGACGTCTTTGCCAGGGACTATAAAGACCTAAAAGGCTTAGTTCAAGAAATGGGAGAAATGAAAATTGATACTAAACCTGATGTTCGACCTGTGAAGAAAAGACTTTATAAACTGGCTCACAAGTACAAGGAAATAGTCAAAAAGAAAATTGATAACATGTTAACATCAGGGATCATTTACCCTATCGAACAGTCAGAATGGGAAAGTCCAATGGTTGTACAGCCAAATAAACATGACCCGACCAGGTTAAGAATTTGTGTCTACTTTAGGGAACTCAACAAAGTAACACTAACAGACCCATTCCCAACCCTGCAGATGAAATCTTGAATGAAGCTGCAGGACATGAATGCTACTCATTTACAGATGGGTTCTCAAGCTATAACCAAGTACCAATAGCTAAAGAAGATCAAAAGAAGACAACATTTGTCTGTGAATTTGGTTCCTTTGCTTACAAAGTTATGCCTTTTGGATTAAAGAATGCACCTGCAGTGTTTTCTTGAATTGTTGTCAAAACATTCAAAGAGTATATATATAAGACCATGGTAGTATACTTCATTGACTGGAAAATATACTCCACCTTAAAAGACCACTGCAAATGGCTCAGACTTATGTTGGAGAGATGTCGACAGATTCCACTCTCCCTGAACATTATGAAATGTATATTTATTACTCCCATAGGGATACTCTTAGTGCATATTGTCTGTAAATAAGGTATCAAGGTCGACTTTTCAAAGATTAAAATTATCGTCGACTTGAAACCACGAGTAAACCCCAAACAAGTCAGGGTGTTACTTGGCCATACAGGCTATTATAGAAAATTCATAAGACACTATTCAGATATGACCTATCCTCTTGAAGAACTACTAAAGGAAGATCAAGAGTTTAAGTGGACAGAGGAATGCCACATCTCTTTCGAAAAAGTGAAAAGAAAATTAGTCGAAGCCCCCATCTTAAAATTTCCAAACTGGTCGATCAAATTCCATGTCCATATTGATGCATCAGGAATAGCAATAGGAGCAATCCTAACTCAACCAGGGGATGATGGGATGGAATACCCTATAGTTTACATAAGTTAAAAATTAAATAAGGCTAAAAGAAACTACTCGACCACAGAAAGAGAAGCCTTAGGTATGGTCTTTTCCCTCCATAAGTACTGACATTACCTTTTAGCCAACCGCTTCATATTCTATATCGACCATCAAGCCCTGAAGTATATTGCCAATAAACCACTCCATCATGGTAGAATTTTTCGATGGCTACTTCTTTTCCAAGAATTTGAGTTCGAAGTCGTTGTCCGACCAACAAAGTTAAATGTTGGGCCCGACCATCTACCCCGGATAGACATAGGAGAGGAACCGACCGGAGTCGATGACGACTTACCAGATGCACATTTATTTCGCATAGAAGTGGTGCCAGAAGAACTAGAGGAAATAGATCAGTTCTTAGAAAATGGGCAGGCACCAGAAGGTCTAAATACCAAGAAAAAACAAATCTTAGCTATCAAGGTTGCACCATACAACCTCATCAATGGATTTTTATACAAAATGGGATTAGACGACATCCTCAGAAGGTGTGTACTCGAACATGAATGAGGCCAAATTATTCATGAAGAACACCATGGAACTACAGGAGGACATTTCCAATTAGACACAACTACAAAGAAAATACAACAGTCAGGATTATGGTGGCTGATGCTCTACAGAGATTCCAAAAGTTTTGTTAGTCGATGTGATAGATGTCAATGACTTGGTCGACCCCTGCCTAGTACAAAAATGCCCTTGATATCACTAAAACCCAATCTCACATTTGAAATATGGGCTATAGACTTCATAGGACCATTTCCTATCCCAGCAAAAAGATCAGGTGCAAGATATATTATCAGTGCAGTAGAATATGTCACTAAATGGGCAGAAGCTGAACCCATCGATACATGTTCGAGTGAGGTAGCCGCTAAGTTTATCTACGAAAACATCATCACTAGATTCAGATTCCCAGTAACATTGATTAGTGACCAAGGGACACACTTTATCAAAGAAACTATCAAATCCCTGACCAACCAATTCCAAATCGACCACCGACGGAGTACAGCATATCATCCTAAGTCGAATGGCGTGATTGAAGCATTCAATAAAACAATAACAAAAGGGTTAACTAAAATATGTAATGCTGACAAGGACGACTGGGATGAGAAAATACCTGTAGTCTTATGGGCATACAGAACAACCTATAAATAGTCGACTGACCAAACCCCCTTTTGACTAGTATACGGACAAGAAGCAGTCATCCCACTACACTTCCGACAACATACGCCTACTATCGCAAACATCCTACATGTCGATGTCAAACGGGGAAGGAAGGACCGACTACTTCAGCTCAGTAAGCTAGAAGAACATCAACTCATCACCATACAACACCAAGAAATTCAGAAGCAACAACAGAAAGCTTGGCATGACCGCAATATCAAGAACGAAAACCTAGCGGTCGGCGACTTTGCGTTACTCTACAATAATCAGATCAAAGGAAAACCTAAGAAAATCCACACATAGTGTATGGGACCTTACATTGTCAACGAGATACACCACAATGGTTCAATCCGACTAAGGACGATGTAGGGCCTAGTATTTCGGAATCTCATTAATGGATCCCGACTAAAACGTTACAAAAATTGAAAAAAAAAAAATATAACGACCCTAACCGGCCACCAAAATCCATAAAAATCTAAAAATTCTAAAAACAAATTAATACCCCACAGACACAAAACCATGACAGGAAATCACCACTTCGACAACTGACATCATGACCCTCGACCATTTTCATCGACTATTCTTGTCGACCTCGATAGTCCCATCATGCATTCATGACCTTGAGTGCCTAAAGCAAATAAACATTAACTCACACTCACGTACTCCAGCTGGGACATCCCATCCACCATTAATGTAGCCATTGTCACCTCTAAACACAACATCACCTATAAATACCAGACCATCGAAGGTTCACTCACTGCATCCTATACACACAAAGCATCTGAACACTCAGTCGACCAAAAACCGAGAACATTGTAGTAACCTCGACCAAACAGACACAATGGCCCGCAAGCAGACCAGAGCATCAACCAAGGTGAAAGAGATACGGGCTGTAGATACACCTTTGGTCCACAGACTAAAGAACATCAAAAACGCCAAAGTGCAGGAAGGCCCATGGAAAAAACTATGGGCCGAGATCTAAGAGTGGGCCTTTGTCGACAAAAAGCCGACCGAGGCAGCACAGAAAATACAACACAGCACTCTCTTTGGCTATGCCAATGCACCGCTGATGGCAAGATTTGGTGGCACAAAGGAAGATGCTGTGAAATTTATCATCATTCACTATCACAATGGTCAGTTATACTTTGATGAACTGATCGAAATTTCTGGGGATGTCATCTCCAAACTAACTGGCCTATCTAACAAAGGAGAACCTGTACCAGTCGAAATCAAAGAAGGACTGGTCGAAGAGCTTACAAGATCACCATCTAGGAAAAAATCAAAAGGGTTGATGATTGTCCAAATCACAACTCGAATGCCATAGATCATGGCTAAAATAATCGCAATCACACTCACATTAGCAGGTCGAGGCAGCGACCTCAAGTTAGAAATGCTAGAAGCCTTCGACACAATTGCCACCAAAGGGCGACTCTACAGATGGGGGATTATGTTTCCAAAATGATAAAAACCGTCTGCGAGCGATGCCAAGAGATGCAAGGAATCATAAAGTTCCCCTCCGTCATCCTATGGATCGTTATGTATCACATCTGTCCAGAAGGAAGCCCAGTCTTCTACGAACCATCAAGGTTTGACATGTATAGGTTTAAACCCTTTTCCCACAAAGGAACCCTGCATGAAATAGGGCAAGGGAAAGTATTCCTGGAGAACTAGTTCCAACAACTGAAAGTTTGCACGACTAGATGGAGGGTGCCTCAGAACATCCGGTGAAATCTAACTACGAACTCCCACATATAGCTGGATCTTGACCATACCTCGGTGTGGTACATGCAGGGTGAAGCCTCCAATGAGAAATCCCTCGACTACTATCCATCTGTCGACCAAATTTTTTGAGAATTGTCTCGACAGACTAAGACAAAGATAACAGTGCCAGAAGCAGTGAAACAGGTCGAATTCTCAATCGAGGAGCCACTCACCGACCAAGAGAAAGAGGAAGACTACAAGCTCAACCTCTACATCAGCAAATTTGTGTCGAAGGACCTACTGGTCGAACCCACTGGTCGCATCCAAATAACTATCAAACCTCTAACCGCAAAGCAAGTAGTACCATAGCCTGCAAAACCAAAGCCACAACAATAGTAGCAAACAACTCCTCCGGCTCTAGCAAGTGTCATCCCGACTCAGGAACCAACAGGCGAAGTCGAACTAGACAACCCTGAGTATGGTGTGTCAAAAGGCATAATTAGGAAACTCGCCAATGAGATAGCTGCAGCTAGGAAGAAAATCAAAGCGCAAGAACAACAACTAGGCAAAGCTAAGCGCAAACTTATCATTGATGAATCCTTAGATAATGAAGACAAACTGGCAGTTGCAGCCCTTGATATTATAGAGGATGCCACCACAAATAAAGTACCATTTGAAACATAGTTCCAGCGGTTTGTCGAAGCAGGAGCCCTAGAAGGTCGACCAAAGAAGGAAACAACAATGATGACGCCTGAAAATGTCATCGATCTTGTGTCGACACCTCCACCTCCATCACCGACACAAATAGTCGAGGAGCAATCACCGACATAGTAGTCGATCAGCCCCATTTACTTATACAAAAGCACAATGTCGGAGACAGTAAAAGCAAAATTTGATAAAGATACTGAATTAAAATCTTTCTTTGAGACATTGCCTGCGTTGTTTTAGTCGACCCAAAAAATTTCCACCCAGGCTCCTCTCTATACAAGCAGTGGAACACAACCCTCAGTATTTGAAACTATGAAGATGACCTTCACATGAAAATCTAACACAAAAGGTGATGTGATTGGACAAGTGACCTCTGCCATTGAACCGACCGACCTCATACCCCCAATCAACCTACCAACCACTACACCGCCGAGAGCAGACATACCTTCTGACGCAAGTCCACACCATACTTCCCCCAAACCCATCACTCCCGACCATTTCCCCACTCCATCACCACCACCGCCACCACCCCCTGATTCATAGACAGACCTATCACAACCAACTACATCCACACAACTGGAGGTGGTCATACCACCTCCTATTAATTCTTGCACATGATCTAGGAACTAAGAATCAATCTCATGAAAGAATAATCAACAAATACTCATGAAATGGTGTTAATCAGAACCGAAATTGGTTTCCTCTCTATTTATTCAATAAGCAATGAATAGTTACAATAACAAAACCCTAATTGACTCACCAAACCCTAACTGAAGTTGAAGTGCAATAAATGTCTGAATCTCAACTGAAGGAGATCAAACACATTTCATAGCAATCCAACCATCAAGTGCTAGTTCTCCATGACTCCAATGAACCCCGATGAGGTTAACTGAAGCTGAACTGACCATCAGAAGTTGGTGGAGGCGCCTTGTTGACTCCAAATCATTAAATAATAATAAATAATCATTAAATAATATATTTAATGACTGGAGGTGCCTTAACTGACTGTAATTGTCTGGTTGAACTGATTGTAACCACCAATTAGGAATTAGGTGCATTAATGTCACACAGATCACCCCCATAGTGCTCCAGTTAGCCTCCTTGACTGTAGGAGAAGGATAAGTTAGCCTCCTTGACTGTAGGTAGGTGTGGGTGTGACTGGATGATGGCAATTAATGTTCCACTAATGTCAATTACACTTAGGATAGTGGTTTAACTAGGCCAATTTGTCCAAAAGAGTGTCTATGATGGTAAATGTCTCCAACACCCCCCCTTAAGTTATACTCAGGAAGAGTTAGAAAACATAAATGCATAAAAATGATAGGTCCCTGGAAACTAAGGCCATAGGTCACCCTGTATAATAAAGTAACTGCTTAATATAACCAAGGAAACGGGGAAAACCTCATCGAAAAAATACCCCCCCTCAAACTAAGCAGTAAATCAAGAATTGGTTCTTCTATGCAGCAGCATCCTGAGACTGTGCATGTGAAACTCTGAATCCAAAATAAATGAATATTTCTGGAGGAATATTCCACTTTGGAAGAAGAACAATGCACTCAACTGAATCAGAAATATAAACAGTTGCATGGTGAAAACTGGACCCATGTAGAGTAGCTGAAATCATCTGAAGAGAGAGAAAAGGTTCTTGAGGATTCAAACCATGTGTGGAAAACTCAAGAAACTGATATGTTTCAGCCTTGAGCAGCAAACCATGAGTGGTAAAATCGGCCCCAATTTTTAGGATCAAGTGTCCAAGCGGGTGCAGAACAGATGCAGAATGTCTTCCTCTTTACTAGTTTTGTGCAGAGATGAGCTTGTGACCAAAGGTAGAGAATCCCTGGGACTCTGGAGAGCGAATGCTTGAGCTCCATAATCTGATATAGCTTCAGAAATATCTAATGATTTACAAAATAAAATATCAGCAACCTCATAAAAGGAAACTAACACCAAATCCCCAGCAGCAAAATTGAAGAAGAACCGCGGTACTTGATTTTTCACACCGGTATTGGTGAGAGCAGCTACAAGTATGACTGAAAGCTCTTTGATTTTAAAATATGAACAAAATAATATCAGATCAAAATGTATATCAGATCTAAATAAGTTCAAAACAGATCCAAAACTGTGAAATGAAATCAAATCCCCAGCAGCAGTTTTGAAGGAGACTTGTGGTACTTGTTTCTTCACACCATTGATGAGAACAACTACAAGCAGTACTGAAGGTTTATGAACCTGAAATTTTGAACCAATAAATATCATGTCAGATCCAAATAATTTCATGTCAGATCCAATAAGGTTCATATCGGATCCAAAATTATGGTCAACCGAGACGGTGGATGCACAGTTTTCTTCTTCTTCAAAATTCTGAATTTTGGTGAATGCAATCCTGCGGGAATTTGCTAGAAGATCTAGATCATGAGGAGTGAATGTGTAACTCTTATAATATGATATTTCTTCCAAAATATCCAATTTTTTACATATTTTCACACCATCATAAACATTAGAGGAAGAAAAATCAAATTTCTCTTCACTTTCGGAAGCAATTACAGGTAAATTTTGCACATAATTCGAAGAAAAATCACCGGTGAATGTTTGCATGGAAGTGCAGCAGTGTTTTTCTTCAATATAAGAGATTAAAATGTCTTCTTATATTTCATAAATATGAGAATATGAGATATCATAGATCTCATGAACTTCCGGAGCATTAGGAGAAAGAGTCACTTCATGGAGACTTTCTTCAATTCGAATTGAATGTGTAGAAGATTCTGCTTCATCTTCATATTGAACAAATTCATTAGAGAGAATAGAGGCCAAGGATTTTCAGTAAATAAATATGGTGGTGATGGATGTGATCTCTAAAGTACTATTATGATCCTCATTGTTCTTGCCAAAGGTTCTGTCCAATATTGTCCAGACCTCCTTTCAGTATTCAGCAGAACCAAGAACAAGGTAGTACAAGCTAGGAGAAAGGGCCAGACATATTGCTCCAAAATATCTATCACAATCATTTAGCCAGTCATTCTCATTCTCATAAAACTCTTTTCCAAGTCCAATAGAAACCTCATAGAGACCTTGTCTCTTCAGAGATGCAATCATCTTCAATTTCCATTTCGAATAGCTTGTGAATGGGGTGAGAAGAGGGATTGATGAGTCTATTTGAAGTTGTACCTATTAAGACTTGCAAATCAAAACAAAAAGGGCACTGTAAGGTTGGACATCCTGCACATTCTAGGCTTTCATCACAACCAGCATAGTCAATTATGCAAGCTTGATCAACAAGTTCTTTACTTGGGGTATTAAGTAGTAAGCCTTGTCTTCTGGTGCAGTGCTAGATTTTTGAGCTATTGCTCAAATTTCATGGAGAAATCTGTCAAAAAGATTATTTTTGAGAGATAGATCTTCGTCCCGCTGTATGCTCTGATAACATATTAATTCTTGCACATGATCTAGGAACTAAGAATCAATCTCATGAAAGAATAATCAACAAATACTCATGAAATGGTGGTAATCGGAACCGAAATTGGTTTCCTCTCTGTTTATTCAATAAGCAATGAATAGTTACAATAACAATGTCAATAAATAGCTTAAATCCATGAAGAATTCGAATACCAAAGGAGAAAATTCGAATTCAGTGAGTGAGTCTTGCTTAACTGACTCTCAACCATTCAATCACACTCACTTAACCACTTGACCAAAACCCTTATTGACTCACCAAACCCTAACTGAAGTTGGAGTGCAATAAATGACTGAATCTCAACTGAAGGAGATCAAACACATGTCATATCAATCAAACCATCAAGTGCTAGTCCTCCATGACTCCATTGAACCCCGATGAGGTTAACTGAAGCTGAACTGACCATCAGAAGTTAGTGGAGGCACCTTGTTGACTCCAGATCATTAAGTAATAATAAATAATCATTAAATAATATATTTAATGACTGGAGGCACCTTAACTGATTGTAACTGACTGGTTGAACTGATTGTAGCCACCAGTTAGCAATTAGGTACATTAATGTCACACAGATCACCCCCGGAGTGCTCCAGTTAGCCTCCTTAAATGTAGGAGAAGGCTAAGTTAGCCTCCTTGACTGTAGGTAGGTGTGGGTGTGACTAGATGATGGAAATTAATGCTCCACTGATGTCAATTAAACTTAGGATAGTGGTTTAAATAGCCAAATTTGAGCAAAAGAGTGTTTATGATGGTAAATGTCTCCAACACCACCCCAGCCATAAAAACCATCAAATTCTCTCCCACAAACCAAAGACCCCACCTCAATTGTTGTAGGTACAAAGGAGACAGAAGAAGAGAAGCACAAGGAGAGGAAGGAGCATCATGGAAAGACTCCCAGAATTTGGATTAGCTTGAAAGATGCAAGCTCCTTGACCGACACAGAGGTGGGCCAACTCCTCAAAACTTTAGCCAAAGAAGCCAAGACAAGGACTGACCGACAAACTAAAGAACTCACATATAAGAATACAAAATAGGTCGAGTTTCTCGACAAATGGAGGACTTTAGCTTAGTCCATCATACTAGGCCCCATAGTAGTCGACACAGATAGACTTCTTGAAAGAGCGTATCAGCTCTTCGAGAGCATGGTGTCGACCGTCCAAGCACACCTTCAGGAAACTAAGGAGGAACATAAAGAGGAGACATCCATACTACTACTAGCACAACACACTACATTTTCGGAGGCATACAAGGTGTTACAGGACCATATGGAGGAGTCTGTCGTCACTGAAGAAGTACTAAGGGACTGGCCTACTCACTATGGGCAAGTCTATCAGTAGACACGACAGACTCGGCAAGGCATTTAGGAATTGGAGAGAAGGAAGACCATGGAGGCAGCACTTAGGCCGACGATAGAAGAACAGATAGTGCTGGAAACCACCAAACTACAGAAACTGGAAAGGGAAGCACATCAATGGGTGCAACAAGCTCTCCCCAACTTAGAGAAAGTTTACATAATTTTCCCGTAGATGAAACGACTCATTGAGACTGTAGAAGAGCAGAACCAGTTCTTGTGTCCCAAAATGGAAAAGATAGTGGAAGTCCCCATCTCAGAGAAGATGTCAATCCTATCAAGATTAACCACAATAACCATTGACATCCAGAAAGCTTTGCAAAGTTGGACAGATTTCCAACATCACCTCTCCATCACAGCTCCAACCATTGTTGAGGTATGTGTAAAGAAATGACCAACCATCCATCTTCACTGTCCGCCACAGTGAATTTTTGGAAGAACCAACAAACAAATTTTGTGTACCTCCCTATTTCTTCAGGACGAGGAAATGTTTTGTTCGTGAGGGAGATGTAGAAGGAGCAAGTCGATAAATCGACTTGAACGAGGACCGACTTAGTCGATCAATAGACTAAGTCGAGGGGCCAACTTAGTTGATCAACTGACTAAGTCGGTCAACTGACCAAAATAAGAGATTAGGTCGGCCAACTAAAAGTCGCGTCGGTTCACCGAACCGACAGGTAGTTATTTTGTAATCATTTGTAAATTGTATATATTAGGCTATTGAGCCAAACGAGAACTGAGTTCAATTCTCTGCCTTGTATGAACTCATTATAATAAAATAATATGTTTAATACTATCTTTTCTTGTCTCTTGTCTCTGCTTTATATTTATGTATGTTTTAGTGTGTATTATTGGTAACCTTATGTGATCTATGAGATTACAACAATGCTCTTCTTCTGAAAAAAAACATATTCCAATAATCATCCTCTTCTTCGAATGAATTCTCAAATCTATTAGGATCTTACTACACACAAGATCCATTGAAGAATAATAATATCCAATCCACAAATCCTTTGGTTGTTTAATTAATTCGTTAAGTTTTGAAAAAATGACCATAACACGAATTATAAAGATTCCATCTTCAAATACCTAATTGTATCTCTCAAACAAATCTACATATTCAAAATCCACTCACTATAAGCTAAACCAATCCACTTGGGATGTGGGATTTCAATGGTTTTGTCCGATTCCTCATGGATTGGTCACAAATGCTACACAAGATTTGTCTCCTGAAAAGTGATAGGAATGGCACATATTGACTTTCTCTTTAATTATCCCTTAATTTGATAAATGTTACTCACTAACTGAGGTCACACATGCATCTAGGTCATGCTCCTAAATAATTCTTAACACCATTTCCTTCCATGTGTTAAATTTGGAAGTACCTTCAAGTTGGTCTTTCGGTTGGACAGAGAGCAATACCATGGCTCCAAGATTTTGGTCCACCTTGATCATTCTATGATCTTGGGCTCTCTCACCTCAAATATTAACACGATGCCACTGGGAAGGAGTGGACTAAGTAGGTGTATTATGTTCCTCTTTTGAATGATACCCTATATTTGAAAGAGAAAGACCAGACAAGTCTCTATAAATCGAGGAATATGGGGAATAAAAAATGTGTGTATGTGGGTTAGTCCAAACCCTATCAGTATAGCCCCTAGAAACTGATGGCCCTTTTGGTTAAAAAATATCTATTTATAGATCAAGGACCATTTCCTAGGTAAATGAATACCAACAACACTAAGAGATGGTTGTACCATCAAAGGTGTCTAGTTACTCATGATACATAGGGAATATATTAATTTGTCACAGTGGTCTATGAACTGAAAACAGACAAATATGCATAAAATTGGCAAAAATGGTGCTGCAATAGAAGTCGCAACTGTGTATAATCAATGAAGAATGAATAATACAATACAATGATCATGCAAGATGCATGAATTCCAATACAATTCGAATTCCCAAGGAGGTCATTCGAATTGAACGAATGGGTGTAGCTTAACTGACTGTAAGCCATAGTAAACACACTAGTCAACCAACTGATCAAGTGACAGTTGAGTCAAATAAGTCCTAACTGAAGTTGAAGTGAAATGGATGACTGAGTCTAACTGAAAGTAGCTCAAACACATGTCATTGCATGCCAATGAACAAGTGGTAGTGCATCATTAACTCCAATGAACCCCGATGAGGTTAACTGAAGTCAAACTAGCCATCAAAGGTGGTTGGAGGCACCCCTGTTGACTCGAGTTCATTAAATATTAATAAAATAATCAATATAATGAATGGATGTGCCTTCACCACTCAAATTTAACTAATTGTAACCATCAATTAGTAATTAGGTGCATTTATGACACTCAGATCACCCCCAAAGTGCTCTAGTTATCCTCCCCGAATGAAGGAGAAGGCTTAGTTGGCCTCCTTGACTAAAGGTAGGAATGGGTGTGCTCATGCTAATGTCATACAATGCTCCTCTGATGCCAATTAAGTTAATAAAACTTAGGATAATGGTTTAACAAGGTCAAATTGACCAAATTAAGTGTGCATGGTGGGTAAATGTCTCCAACACCCCCCCTTAAGCTATACTCAAAGGAGTAGAAACATAAAGTGCATGAAATGCTAGGGCCCCAGTAACTAAGGCCATAGGTCACTGTGCACAATAATGTAACTAAAAAAAATGCTCAAAATTAAATGTAAGTGAGGAAAAGAGGGAAAACCCAGTGGTAAAACCCCCCTCTCAAGTTGAACACTGAAAGTAGTTTGATCACCCTGATGAACTCACCCCCGATAGTGAACAAAGGTAAGTGAACTTATTTTCAAAAAATATCTTGGTGAAGATGTCTGCAATATGTTCATCAGTTTGGCAGTATTGCAGAATGATGGTCCTGTCATGCACTAAATCTCTGATGTAGTGCATCTGTATCTCTACATGCTTGGTCCTCTACCTGGTAACTAGATCTATGGATATCTCAATATCACTTTGATTGTCACAAAAGAGGATAGTGGACAAAGTACTACCAAGATCAAACTCTAAAAGAATTCCTTGCAACCAAACAACTTCGATGCAAGCATTCACCGCTCCTCGGTACTTAGCCTCTGCTGAAGACAATGCTATGACGGTTTGATTTTTTCTAGACCAGCAAATCGGGTTGTTGGAGACATTTACCATCATACACACTCTTTCGGTCAAATTGGCCTAGTTAAACCACTATCCTAAGTTTAATTGACATCAGTAGAGCATTAATTACCATCATCCCAGTCACTCCCATGCCTACCTACTATCAAGGAGGCTAACTGGAGCACTCCAGGGGTGATCTGCGTGACATTAATGCACCTAATTGCTAACTGGTGGTTACATTTAGTTCAACCAGTCAGTTACAGTCAGTTAAGGTGCCTCCATTCATTAAATATATTATTTAATGATTATTTATTATTATTTAATGAAGTGGATTCAAAAAGGTGCCTCCACCAACTTCTGATGGTCAGTTCAGCTTCAGTTAACCTCATAGGGGTTCATTGGAGTCACGCAGCACTAGCACTTGATGGATGGTTTTCTATTACATGTGTTTGATCTCCTTCAGTTGAGATTCAGTCATTTATTGCACTCCGACTTCAGTTAGGGTTTGGTGAGTCAATTAGGGTTTTGGTCAAGTGGTTAACTGAGTGAGATTGCATGGTGGAGAGTCAGTTAAGCTAGACTCACTCATTGAATTTGAATTGTCCCTTAGGTATTCAAATTATTCATGGAGTTAAGCCATTGCTCAGCATGGAAATTGTAACCCTTTATTGTTTATAAAATATACAGAGAGGAAACCTATTTTGGTTTCAATTATTTCCAATTCATGAGTATCTGTTAATAATTCTTTGATGATTTTGATTCCTAGTTCCTAGATCACGTGCAAGAATTAATATGGTATCAGAGCTTATGGCAGGATGAAGAAAAATCTCTCAAAAACAAGATTTTTAACAGATTTCTCCATGAAATTTGAGCAATATCTCAAAAATCCAGCACTGCACCAGAAGCCAAGGCTTACCACTTAATACCCCAAGTAAAGAACTTGTTGATTAAGATTTCTTGATTGACTATGCTGGGTGTGATGAAATCCTAGAATGTGCAGGCTTTCCGACCTTACGGTGCCCTTTTTGTTTTGATTTGCAGGTCTTATTAGGTACAACTTCGAATGGACTCATCAATCCCTCATCTCACCCCATTCACAAGCTATTCAGAATGGAAGTTGAAGATGATTGCATATCTGAAGAGATGAGATATCTATGAGGTGTCTATTGGAATTAGAAGATAGAATTATAAGAATGAGAATGACTGGCTAAATGACGGCGACAGAGCTTTTGGATCAATATGTCTGGCCCTTGATGATAGCTTGTACTACCTTAATCTTGGTTCTGCTGAATACCCAAAGGAAGTCTGGACAATATTGGAGGGAACCTTTGGAAAGCACAATGAGGATCATAATAGTACTTTGGAGATTACAGCCAGCACCACAAGATTTATTCACTCAAAATACTCAGCCTCTACTCTCTCTGATGAAGTTGTTCAAGACGAAGATGAAGCAGAATCCTCTACACATTCAATTCGAATTGAAGAAAGTCTCTATGAAGTGACTCCTTCTCCTGATGCTCCGGAAGTTCATGAGATCTCTGATATCTCATATTCTCATATTTCTGAAATATAAGAATACATTCAAATATTTGATATTGAAGAAAAACACTGCTGCACTTCCATGCAAACATTCACTGGTGATTTTCCTTTGAATTCTCTGCAAAATTTACCAGTAATTGCTTCCGAAAGTGAAGAGAAATTTGATTTTTCTTCCTCTAATGTTGCTGCTGGTGTGAAAATATGTAAAAAATTGGATATTTTGGAAGAAATATCATATATTAAGAGTGACACATTCTCTCCCCATGATCTAGATCTTCCAGCAAAATCCTGCAGGATTGCATGCACCAAAATTCAGAATTTTGAAGAAGAAGAAAACTGGGCATCTACCGTCTTGGTTGACCATAATTTTGGATCTGATATGAACCTTATTGGGTGTAATATGATATTATTTGGATATGATCTGATATTTATTGGTTCAAATCTCAGGTTCATAAACCTTCAGTACTGCTTGTAGCTGTTCTCATCAACGGTGTGAAGAAACAAGTACCGCAAGTCTCCTTCGAAACTGCTGCTGGGGATTTGATTTCATTTCACAGTTTTGGATCTGTTGTGAAATTATTTAGATCTGATTTACATTGTGATCTGATATTATTTTGTTCATATTTTAAAATTCAAGAGCTTTCAGTCATGCTTGTAGCTGCTCTCACCAATTCTGGTGTGAAAAATCAAGTACCGCAATTCTTCTTCAATTTTGTTGTTGGGGATTTGGTGTTAGTTTCCTCTTATGAGGTTGCTGATATTTTATTTTGTGATTCATTAGCTATTTCAGAATCTATATCATATTATGGAGCTCAATCATTCGCTCTCCAGATTCCCAGGGATTCTCTACCTTTGGTCATAAGCTCATCTCCTCACAGAACTAGTAAAGAGGAAGACATTCTGCATCCGCATGGACACTTGCTCCTAAAAATTGGGGCTGATTTTACCAATCATGGTTTTCTGTTCAAGGCTGCAACATATCAGTTTATTGAGTGTTCCACACATGGTTCAAATCCTCAAGAACCTTTTCTCTCTCTTCAGATGATTTCAGTTTCTCTACATGGGTCTAGTTTTCACTGTGCAGCTGTTTATATTTCTGATTCAGTTGAGTGCATTGTTCTTCTTCCAAAGTGGAATATTCCTCTAGACATATTCATTTAGTTTGGATTCAAAGGTTCACATGCACAGTCTCAGGATACTGCTTCATAGAAGAACCAATTCTTGATTTACTGCTTAGTTTGAGGGGGGGGGTATTTTTCCCATGAGGTTTTCCTCATTTCCTTGGTTATATTAAGCAGTTAATTTATTGTACAGGGTGACCTATGGCCTTATTTTCCAGGGCCCTAGCATTTTTATGCATATATTTTTTCTAACTCTTCTTGATTATAGCTTAAGGGGGGGTGTTGGAGACATTTACCATCATACACACTCTTTCGGTCAAATTGGCCTAGTTAAACCACTATCCTAAGTTTAATTGACATCAGTGGAGCATTAATTACCATCATCCTAGTCACTCCCATGCCTACCTACAGTCAAGGAGGCTAACTGGAGCACTCCAGGGGTGATCTGTGTGACATTAATGCACCTAATTGCTAACTGGTGGTTACATTCAGTTCAACCAGTCAGTTACAGTCAGTTAGGGCACCTCTATTCATTAAATATATTATTTAATGATTATTTATTATTATTTAATGAACTTGAGTCAACAAGGCGTCTCCACCAACTTCTGATGGTTAGTTCAGCTTCAGTTAACCTCGTTGGGGTTCATTAGAGTCATCCATCACTAGCACTTGATGGTTGGTTTGCTATGACATGTGTTTGATCTCCTTCAGTTGGGATTCAGTCATTTATTGCACTCCGACTTCAGTTAGGGTTTGGTGAGTCAATTAGGGTTTTGGTAAAGTGGTTAACTGAGTGAGATTGCATGGTGGAGAGTCAGTTAAGCTAGAATCACTCATTGAATTCGAATTATCCCTTAGGTATTCAAATTCTTCATGGAGTTAAGACATTGCTCAGCATGGAAATTGTAACCCTTTATTGTTTATAAAATATACAGAGAGGAAACCTATTTTGGTTTCTATTATTTCCAATTCATGAGTATTTGTTAATAATTCTTTGATTATTTTGATTCCTAGTTCCTAGATCATGTGCAAGAATTAATAGGGGCCACCACCAAACATGAAAAAATATCTGGAAGTATACTTTTGATTAACAGAATCACCCACCCAATTTGAATCTGTGTAACCAACCAACTCTAGCTCAGAGTCTATAGCATAGTGAATGATGTAGGTCCTAGTTCCCTGAATATACTAGAGGATCCTCTTGTATTCCTTCCAATGAATATCATGAGGCTATTGCATGTATATTGACACAAAATTCATGGAATAATATATATATGGCCAATAATTAGTCAAGTATATCAAGATACATATCAGTTGTCGATAAATAGTGCAGTCCATGGGAGGTGTGCTTTTTCCTTCTTCAAGGTTGATCCCTGAAAGGAAAGGGAATGGAGAAGCCTTACATTTAGCCATTTTAAACTTGACTAACAGGTCTGATATGTATTTGGACTGAGTGACAACTATCCCATCAAATTTTTTCTCAATTTCGAGCCCAAGAAATTGCTTTAAGAGCCCCAAATCACTCATTTCAAATGCATTGTGGAGAGCATTTTGATGACTGAAATAGAAGTAACTGTGCTACCTGTAATTAGTAAGTCATCAACATATAAAAAAATAATAATCAATTTACCATAATACTGCTTTATAAACACATTTGGATCTGATTTACACCTTTGGAAGTTTTGCAAGAGAAGGAAGGCATCCATCTTGGAATACCACTCGCTTGGGGCCTATTTTAACCCATATAATGACTTCTTTAGCTTACAAAAAAAATATGTATCAGAATTATAGACCTCAAGCTGCTTCATGTATATATCCTCATGAATATCTCCACATAGAAAGGAATACTTAACATCCATATGATGCACTTCCCAGTGCTTAGATGTAGAATTTTCCAAAACTAGGCAGACGGAGTCCATTTTTGCAACCGGTGCAAAATTCTCATGGCGGTCCACACCTTGGACCTAGGAGAAACATTTTTCCACCAAAATTTCCTTATATTTTCAGGTGCTTCCATCAGCAGCAACCTTAGTTTGAAACACCCACTTGCATTGAACCAATTTCCTCCCTTGAGGAAGAGAAACTAGCTCCCAAGTAGTGTTTTTCTGAAGAGAATCCATGTCTTCATCCATGGCAAGTTTCCATCTGAGATCCTTCCGAGCATGGTAGTAAGACTTAGTGTCTGAAATTATCATCAAATAACAAGATTCACACAGCAAATAATCAGGACAATAGAGACCAATACCTGCTCTTTGGAAATCAGACCGGGTTCTCCTTGGATCATCCGGATTTCCAATGTTATCTCCTGCGAAGGAGAGTGTCTGTCGGGACCAAGTTGGGAGATGATTTTGTACTTTAGGTTCTGATTTAGAATTTGATGTTTTATTTACACTAATATAATAAATTAGAGGATCCAAATTAGGGTCATCGCCACCAATTAAATCATCTGGATATTCAGTATAATAGGAAGGAAATTCATCAGTTTTCTCCTTCAGTAGTTCTACCTCCTGAAGAGGCTCATCGAAATTGACACTTATTTCAATGATGATATATTTTTTTTTCTATATCCAGTAGCATAAAACCTTTAGATTCATTAGGATATCTAATAAACATACATTCTATTCTTTGTGGTTGCAAAGCCCTCTTATCAAGTGGAATTCAGGCCCATGCAGTGGACCCAAACACCCTCAAATTCGACACATCCAGCTTGTGTCCGAAACATGATTCGAAAGGGGTATTCCCTTCCATGGATGAGTGTGAAACTATATTATAAATATATGTTGCATCATACATGGCTTTTACCCACAAATTTTCAGTCAACTTCTTTGATTCCAACATACAGATGGTCATCTCCTTGAGAGACTGATTCTTCCTCTCCGCTACACCATTCTATTGGGGAGTGTAGGGGATTGAATGCTAGATTTGAATACCACTTTGGGAACATATGTGCAGTAAATAATTACTGACATACAACTCACCATTATCAGATCTCAAAATCTTGATCTTTTTTTCCAGATGCATTCTCAATCAAGGTCTTCAATTCAATGAATTTTTCCAAGACTTCCGACTTCTTTTTGATAAAAAAAGACCCATGTGTATCTCGAAAAGTCATCAATGAAAGTCACAACATACCTTGATCCATTCATGGATGTGATAGGCATGGAAATTCTGATATTGGAATGTATCAGTCCCAAGATGCATGATGCTCAATTTTCCTTCCCTTGATCGAACTTATGCTCAGGGTGCTTTCCAACAACACAACCCTTGCAAATTCCAGTGGTAGCTTTGATGACTGGGAGGCCTTCAACCATATAATTATTCTGTAATTTGTGTAAGTATTTGAAGTTTAGGTGGCTTATCCTCTCATGCCACAGTCTACTAACTTCATTTCCATGAGTCAGCAATGCGGTGGGCTTTGCATCCACCACAAAATGGGAGAACTTGTAGGCTTTTGCATGATGGTTTGGAAGGCCTTTTTCTATAAGTTTTCCAGATGCAATTTATATGATCTACACATCATCCGGGCTGAAGGAGACTGTCTTGGGCACTCTCATATGTGTCATTTAATAAACACTTAGGAGGTTTGATGCAAGAGATGGTACATACAGAACACATCGGAAAAATAACAATGCTCAATATCTACAGTACCTTATCCTTTGGATATGATTGTGGAGTCATCTCCAATGTGGATGGGAATGGATTTTCTGGTCTCCAAAGATGAGAAGGAGTGTATTTTAGCCATCATGTGGTTTGAAGCTCTAGAATCTATCAAGAGTGCTTTGGAATTCGAAGTGCTTTCCATGAGGGCATGACCTTTCTCATGATGTGGTTCATGATCTTGCTGATCTCTCCTCTGAAATATTTCCGGAAGATTGATGTGATTTCTGTCAAGGAGAGGAGTATCCTCCTTAAGTTTCTTTTTCATGCAGTCATGTTCAGGGTGGAAGCCCTTCCAGCAATATGAACACTTGACTTTTTCCTTTCTATGATACCCTTTTCCATTTTTCTTCTTTGAGTCAGAAGACTCTTCAGGATGCTGGTTTTCAACTTTAGGCTTAGGAGCTTCGAATTTGGTTTTTGGGTTCTTCTATTGCTTTCCTTTATCCTTCAGATCTTTGGGCCCTGAGACATGGAGGGCTTGATCATGGGAGGATCTTATGATCCCCATCTAGACAATATTATCATGTTCACTTGTTAGGGACTCAATGAAGGCATTGAGTGAAGGAATATTCCATCCAGCGGTTGTGAGATTCCCTGCATGGAATGTAGATACAAACACTAAATAATTATCTCCAAGTTTGGAGAGTATGGCAAGGATGATCTGATCATCCTCCTTCTCCACCTTACATTGATTCAATAGTAAGACAATGTGCTTGAACTCTGTGAAAAAATAATTTAAGGTCTCAAAATTGGAAATTTGGGGAGACATAAACTTGTTTTCAAGCTGTTATACTCTCAAATCATCCTATTTTCCATACAGGGTTTCTAATTTGTCCCACATTTCCTTTGGAGATGGAAAAGAAGATCCCAGGAAACAGAGAGGCACAAGAATCCAAATGCTTCATCTTTCTTGTTCAAGAATCTAGCTTTGTCTGTCACAGAACAAGGCTCTTCTTCAGTGTCCATAGTGACTGTTAGTGCTAGAAATTGTTCTCAGACTAAAGAAGAAAAATCCAACACAATTTCATAAAAAAAATTAAGTAAAATAGGTTTTTTTAGTGTTTTGGTTGTGCAGTTTGCAAACAAGAGGGTAAAAAATTCACAAGGCTAAGGAAAACATTAAATCATGCAACAATGAAGGACTGAGATGCATAATATATAAAACATAAACCAGAAACATTAAGCATAACACTGAATTTCAGCCACAGTTAACAAGCATTTCATGAATAATAACCTCAAACAAGAAATGAATATATCAACTGAGTGATTAAACCAATCAAAAATGAAACCTATAGATAGGATAAATAGGGCTTATAGTTTTCATATATTCCATAATCAGTCATTCAAAATACATAAGATTTTTTCACACTTAGCTCCATAAACAATAGCTTGATAGCCTCCCCTTGTACAAAAATTCAAACCCTCAGTATTTTTCTAGCCTTACTTTTATCTTGGTTTCTCAAAGACAGTTACAAAACTGAAAAAACTACTTTTAGGTCATACTACCGAATTATTCAATTAAAATATAGTCATAAAAATTAAACTAACTTTTTTAAAGAATAACTAATAACCACTATTTTTAAAGCACTTTACAAGTCCTTAGTAGCATCTTCCAAAAGAGCTATCCCTTCTAAAGCTTGAGTCTTCTTTCTTGTTTTCTGATGATCATTTTCTAGGTCTTCGACTCTTTTTAAAAGATCCTAATTTTGTTGTGTTAGGTCTTGAATGGTTTTCTTCAATTATGCATACATACTTTGTGTCTATATTTTCCTTTTCAAAGCCTCCTTAGAAACTACAATTAATTCTTGATAGTGGCTATTTAACTCCTCTAAATATTCTCTTAATCTTCTGTTACCAGTCACTAACTCCTCATTTGTTTCATACATGTATTCTATATGATATTTATATTGTTTTATACTTCTCTACAAATTCTCATCCTCTGAATCAATGCAATTCCATTCTGAAATTGGATGCATTTATTCTGGCATCCAAGGCATTTTAAATTTCTTTAAAATCTCTTCATCTTACTCTAGTTTCTCTGTCATAGCCATAGGGACCCTTGAAGATTCATTGACTTCAACACTGCATTGAGCTTATGGTTGTGCAACATTTTCTTTCCCTCCACAAAAAATTTATATGACTGAAAGATGCTTCTTTGAATCATCTTGATGATGGTCTAATATTACCTTCTTTCGAACTTCCTTAAATATCTATGAAATTTTGGTTTCAATGAAAGATAACTTATCTTCTGAAATAATTTGATTCTTACCCTTCATCTACTTTACATTTAAATCTTCATTGTCTTCTAACTCTTCTTGAGATGAAGAGTGTTGAAATATTGTAACTTCGAAGAATATTCTATAGGTATCTTTTTGTGGTCCCCTATGGTCCTACCGGGAGAACCACTTGTATTAAATTTTACCCTGATCCTCCTAATCGGAAGAACTAATAAGAGTTATGAGGTAGTCCCCTATAATTGTAAAGGTGGGTCATCAGCATCCCAATGTGGTTACTTGAGCCTACATGTGTAACTCGAGCCTACATGATTTAACTCGAGCCTACATGTCAAATGATTTAACTTAAATGAATGGATGAATATAAATAGAGGTGTAGTGCTCCTCATTTGTGACACACACTCTCACTTGTGTAGCGCATTAGTGGAGAAGAGAAGTAGCTGGAGAAGAAGGAGGATCAGGATTTGATCTCCTTGCTGGTTTTATCTTTTATATTTTTGGGGCATCTATATTGAGGAAGGTTTTGTTGGGTTTTTCCTTTTAGGGTTTTCCCGGGATAAATCTTTGTGTTCATTTTTTATGGTTGTGCTTTTATATCTTTCAGTAATCCTGTTTATATGCTTTTGTCATGAAAATGAAATGAAATACTGATGTCTTAGCTAAGCATATGAAAATTTAACATGGTATCAGAGCCACCCTGAAAAGAAGACATTGTGCAGCTGCAAAATCTAGGGATTCTTACTTTTTGGTTCTCTCTCCACAATTAATCAGCAAAATAAGGCTCGGCTGACTCTTTATTGAAGGGCCCATCTTTCCGTCGAAGCGGAATTCGATTCCAAGCATTTTCAATTTTCGGTGCGGGAAATTAGGGATTCTTGCTGAAGAAGAATTTTTGAGTGAGCCCAGTATAGGATTTCTCTCCTCATCAAAATCGAATTCTAGAGGCCTGGATCAATTTTTTTGGATGGGTGAAACTCTGGGAAAGTCAAACCCTAGTTTGACTCCGAGCTAGAAAAACCCTAAATACTAAAACTGATAAGTTTTGGTACATTCACTATATCCCACGATTGGCGATGTTTCAAGAGCTAAAAATTGCAGAGACTGAATATACAATCCATATGTACACTGTGTCCAACATTCAGCCTTAGATGTGCTATATTTTGGGAGAAATGATCCCTCCAAGTTAGGGTTCTAGCCTCTTCCAGAATTCATCCCTAAACAGGACACCTGGGGAACATTGCTGTAGCTTGGGATACAGAGGTCCAAATTGAATTCCTGAAGATGTTCTAAAAATATCATGGACTTTAATTTATGTGGTCCGAATTTCAGAACCAGAAGATGAAACAGTGACACATGGCAGACCATACAACTTCGATGTTCTGAACAATACTGTAACATGTCACCCTGGGAAAATGGTCATAAATCCAAATCGGTGAAACCAATTCTAATGAAAACTATGGTGTTGGATCACGAACATGTGAGGTTACGTCAGTGTGAAATTTCAGACACATAGGAGCAGTAATTTCAGAGATATCACAGAACCAGTGACAAGAATTTCTGCAAAAGAAATTGGAAAACTAGGGCGTCCTGTTCCGGGAGCTTCCCTCCACTGTTGTCAGAAAAGGAGTACATTAGACATCTCCATTTGAAGAGATATATCTTTCTATGCAATCATATCTTAAATATTCCAAGTTTTGAAAATTATCATTTCTCTGACAAACCCTAAATCAGCTAGCTCTGGAAGCAGGATGGACACCTCAAATCGATAAGATCTAATCTTTTGCTATTTGCATTTGAGGTTCTCATTTCAAAGTGATCTATCACATCAGCTTGATGATAAGCTTAGTAAAGTTGACAAATTCCAAGCATGGAAGTATATGATCTCTCTAAAGAAAATGAATTGGACACCTACATAAGTAGAGAGATTCCAGTTCCATACGAAGATGAGGCTCAAAGCCTTACACAAGAAGAAATTGATCAAGGCCAAGAAGATCATTGTTGATTCAATCAAGGATCAACTCCTACCACAAGTGTCTTCCCTAAAGACATCGAATATGTTTGATTCCTTGATCAAGCTATTTGAACATAAGAACTTAAATCAGAAGATTGATTTGAGAAAATACTTGAAGAAAGTGAAGATCCAAAATGCAGAACAACTTGAAGCACTAGAAGAAGAAGTGGAGATTGCAGAAGTGGTGATAGCCACCTTGAATGGCCTCCCAGGATCATGGGATTCATGCAAAGAATGTATGCCAGAAGGAAGTAATTTCTTTCAGCTCGACTCATAAGAAGAGAAGAATAAAATGGGAGCAATTGAAGATCAAGCTCTCACCATTCAAAGAAGATCCCTCAAGCGATGAGGAATATGAAGAACTCAATTCTTGTCATTTCGATAAGAAATGATGATTCCATGAATGAAGAAGATGATAAAGCAGAATGATCAAGATGGAGTCTACCCACAAAACAAATAAAAGATAAGTATTCAATTGTCATTTCATGATATTGTTTTGTTATACATTTGATTATATTCAGTTGATGTGTTATGCATGATAGATTGTTTGCATTAATGATTGTATACTACTAATAAGCATGTGATGGGTAAGTAGCTCATGGTGCTATAAAACTCTCCATTGCTACTTATCAAACCTCTTTGCTGACATATTGGATTAGTGCACAATCTCAATAATGTCATGGTGGAGATGGAAGGCATCTAGAAAGTGTATGTGAGATATGGATGAATGTTGTATTGACTAAATAGTTGCATGATGCATAAGAATTTGTGATTATGCATATGTTTTATGAAATAGTTATAACCATGCAACAGGTGCATTTGAATTGTAGGAAAGGTCATGAACAACCTCCTACAAGAAAAGAAGGATGAGACTTGTCCCGAAGAACAAGTGATGACAATTAAAGATTCACTCCAATAAACATGAATATGAAGCTTCCAGGGTCAGAGAGACCATGAAGGAAGAAAGAGATTCAGAGAGTGGTAGATCCACCTTGAAGGATGAAGACCACCATGGGTACAAGAGATAACTGAAGATCAAGAAAATAATGCTATGAAAGAATATATGATCAAAGAATAACAGTTGATCATGGGGAATGATGTATACGATATGATGCAACAAGGGTACAAAGCAAGGTTCGTGATTCTCCCTAGAAAGAATAGACTATGACATGACATAATATATTGACCAGTATATATCAAGCATAGAACCACCTGTATAGAATGAAGAGGGAAGATGATACTCCACTTCAGGGGGAGTGAATATGGAAAATTATATCTGAGTTTGACATGGTATGACATGATGGATAGCTTTGTGATGGATCGAGACTTTACCAAGAGTAAAGTGGGTTCCAACCTTCAAGGTTGAATGCAGAAGACTAGGATATGTTCATGACTTGAGAAGAAAAACTCATAGAAGATGTTATGATACTAGAATGATGTTTGGGATATAGTACTCAAACCAGAAAGCAAGAATGTGGTATCTTCCAAATGGATTTGCAAGATAAGATATGTTTCAGATAGAAGTAAGGTAAGAGTTGTGGCTAGAGGTTTCTATCAGAAAGAGGGAATTAATTCTAAAGAGACACTTACTCTAGGAAACAAGGTACACTTCCTTTAAAACTATCATGGTAGTTTCTTCCATGATGAAGTAAAGACAAGCCTTCCTTAATGGTATGATTGAGGAAGAGTTTTACATCGAATATTCATGAGGATTTGAAGTTGAAGACAGATAGAATCAAGTATGCAAGTTGAAGAAGGCCCTCTATGGCCTGAAGCAAGCTCCCAAAGCTTGGTATGGAAGAATAGATAGTTTCCTGATGAGCATGGGATTTGCCAAGAGTAAAGTCGATCCTAACCTTTCCTACAAGGTTGTAGAAGATGTACTTGTCATTATATTACTATATGTGGATGACTTATTCTTGACAGGGAATGAGAAACAGATCATGGAAAGAAGGAAGAAACTAGCAAAAGAATTTGAGATGAAATACCTTGGGTTAATGCATTATTTCCTAGGTCTGGAAGTATGGAAAAGTTCAGAAGGAATATTTCTCAACCACGGAAAGTATGTGGTAGAGATATTGAAGAGATTCAATATGTTGGAATACAAAGTCATGGCCAAACCCATGGACTCCAACCTGAAGCTGTTAGTTGATGACTCATTAGAGTTAGTAGATGTGACTCACTACAAATAGATCATTGGGTCATTGATGTACTTAAAAAATACCAGACTAGACATTTGTTTTGATGTGAACACCTTAAGTCAATATCTTGTTCAACCAAGACGGGTTCACCCAGTAGCTGCAAAACATGTGATGAGATATCTAAAAGGGACTATAGACTTTGGTCTATACTATGATGGTATCCATGAGTATAGATTGTACAGATACATAGATGCAAATTGGGCTGGAAGTATCTCAGACAGGAAAAGCACATCAGGTATATGCTTTTGTTTGAGGTCTGCTATGAGTTCATGGTTTAGCAGGAAACAGTCCAGTGTTTCTCTTAGGACGGTTGAAGCAGAATACATAGCAGATTGTTCTACTAAATTATGAAGCCATATGGCTTCATAAGTTGATATCAAGTCTCTTTGACCTGAAGATGGAAACTACAATGATTCTATGTGATAACCATAGTTGTGATGACAAAGAACCCTGTGTTCCGACGTAACACGTAGAAATCCGGTATTTCTACATACAAGATAAGATGTAGATGATGATACTGTAGATGCAGATGATGGTGATTTAGTATTTCTATACTGAATATAGAGATGATGATGTTTCATTATTCCCATACTGAAGATATAGATGATGATGATTTCAGTATTTCCATACTAAAGATATAGATGATATTTCAGTATTTACATACTGTAGATATAGATGATGGTGATTCCGTATTTCTAGACTAAATATAGAGATGATGATGCTTTCAGTATTTCTATACTAAAGATATATATGATGATGTTTTTAGTATTCACATACTGGAGATACAGATGGTGATAGATCAGTATTCAGATACTGAAGATGTAGATGATGATGGTTTGGATGACGATGTACTAATGAAGCCTCTGCCTCAAGTAGAGTTCGAACAATTTCAAGACAAGCTTGGTGTTGTTCGAAAAGGCCCTCCTCGAAATGGGGAGTAGTGATGTTGTAGTGGGATTGTATCATCCCTAGGAATTTTCCCTAAAGTGATCCGGAGACCTCAGTCCTCGAGAATGAAGAGGGATTGTATCATCTCGGGACGTCTGTCCATAATAGATCCGGTGACCTTGGTCCTCGAGAATGTGGTGGGATTGTATCATCCCTGGGCACTTGCCCTAAAGTGATACAGATATCTCGGTCTTTGAGAATGAAGAGGGATTGTATCATCCCAGGACATCTATCCATAATAGATCCGGTGACCTCGGTCCTCGAGAATGTGGTAGGATTGCATCATCCTTGGACATAGTCCTAAAGTGATAGGGACTGATTCTCCTGTAATCAATCTGGTGGCTTCAGTCCTCGAGAATGTGGTAGGATTGCATCGTCCTTGGACATAGTCCTAAAGTGATAGGGACTGATTCTCCCGTAATCAATCCGGTGGCTTCGGTCCTTGAGAATGTGGTAGGATTACATTGTCCTTGGACTTAATCCTAAAGTGATAGGGACTGATTCTCCCGTAATTAATCCGGTAACTTCAGTTGTCGAGAATGTGGTGGGATTGTATCATCCCTGGACTTTAAGTCCAAAAATGATCCAAATAATTTCTATCTTTGAGTTGTGGATTGTAGGTTGTTGCTGACGATGATGATGCCATACTGATCGAAAGATCAGAGTATGATGATGATGACGTACTGATTGAAAGATCAGAGTATGATAACGTACTGATTGAAAGATCAGAGTATGATGATGACATACTAATCAAAAGATCAGAGTATGAAGATGATGACGTACTGATCTAAAGATCAGAGTATGATGATGACGCACTATGATTATGATGTTTTTGATCGAAATATTAGAGTATGATGATGATGTTTTTGATCAAAAGATCAGAGTATGTTGATGATGTTTTTGATCGAAAGATCAGAGTATGATGATGATGTTTCTATGTTGATGATGTTTCTGATCGAAAGATCAGCGTATGATGATGATGTTTCTGATCGAAATATCAGAATGTGATGATGATTATGATCGACATATCAGAATATGATGATGATGATGTTGCTACTGATCGAAAGGGAAAAGTGTTGATGATGATATTACTGATGGAGAGATCAAAGTACTGAATATGTTGCTGATGATCGAAAGGTCAAGGTGCTAAATATGTTGTCGCTGATCGAAAAGTCAAAATGCTGAAGATGTTGATGATCGAAAGGACAAAATTCTGAAGATGTTGTTGCTGATCGAACAGTCAAAGCAATGAAGATGTTGTTGATCGAAAGGTCCAAGTGCTGAAGATGTCGTTGCTAATTGAAAGATCAAAATGCTGAAGATGTTGCTGATCAAAGACTGAAGATGTTGTTGATGATGAAGAATGAAGATTGAAGATGAAGACTACATGATGTTGAAAAGATTCCAATGATTTATAGATGTGTTACCCTGATGATGTTGATGATGTCCCCTATCTCTACTCTTGTTGTTGTTGATGTTGCTGTAGAATACCCTTCTCGTTAAGGGGGAGTGTTGAAATATTGTAACTTCAAAGAATATTCTATATGTATCTTTTTGTGGTCCCTGATGGTCCTACCGGGAGAACCACTTGTATTACATTGTACCCCAATGCTCCTAATCGAAATAACTAATAAGAGACATGAGGTAGTCCCCTCTAGTTGTAAAGGTGGGTCATCAACCCCCCGGTGTGGTTACTTGAGCCTACATGTGTAACTCGAGGCTAAATGATTTAAATCGAGCCTACATGTCAAATGAGTTAACTTAAGTGAACGGATGAATATAAATAGAGGTGTAGTGCTCCTCATTTGTGACACACACTCTCACTTGTGTAGCACATTAGTGGAGAATAGAAGTAGTTGGAGAAGGAGGAGGATCAGGCTTTGATCTCCTTGCTAGTTTTATATTTATCTTTTTGGGGCATCTATATTGAGGAAGATTTTGTTGGGTTTTTCCCTTTAGGGTTTTCCCAGGATAAATCTTTGTCTTCCTTTTTTATGGTTGTTCTTGTCTAGTTTTTAGTGATCCTGTTTATTTCCTTTTGTCATGAAAATGAAATGAAATACTGATGTCTTAGCTAAGCATACAAAAATTTAACAAAGAGTCTTCAATCACTGTAATTTTCTTTTGAGCTAGTTTAGGGTTTAACATTTTTTTCATATTCAATGTGAGTTTATTCTTGGGTCTGGTCTTAGGCCTCCAACCTGCCCCAATTTCCCGTAACATGCTCAAATTTTTTCCTTGATGTTTGATAGAAGCTAGCTTTTCATCCCTTGTGACATTACCCCTTATTCATAGTGTTTCTGTACATCATGTTCAATGTCAACTCTAGCTTCATCAAACAATGAATTTTCCTTATCTTTTGACTGTAATCCCATAGGAACTTGTTCCTATTCTTTCAAATTTTCATTTACTTCCTAGTTTAATTCTACATGAATACTATCATGTACATGCTCCAAATCCTTTATTTCTACCTTTGATATTTTATTTTCCTCAATATTAGTCTGTTGTTCATCTTCAACATTTTCATCTCTTTGGGCCATAGATTTTCCTCGTACATTATCCTCTTCTATCTCGACTATGACTCTCTTCTTCAATTTTTTGACCAAATTATGTCCTTTATTGAATTGTATTTTCTGAGCTTGGTCTTCTTTCTCTGATTGAAATCCAGACCAGAATAGAAAATAATACCATGTTTTTTCCTTCTTTCGAAGCGCAGTACTTATGATTAGATTTATTACACCATGATGAAATATAGACTTTTTAGTATGGTCTTGATGCTCCTTTAACCTGGTGGACATATTTTGTATAATTTTAAGGAATAATAAGGGAAGGTTCATCTTTTCTTCATGGTTAAGATGCTGCAAAAACCTGAAATGATACCGAAATGCAAATGCAAATCTTCCTTCACAAGTTATATAACTTTGCATAATTTTTATTGGTTCTCTCCACTTTGGTTTGAACTTCTGGATATGGACTCCTTTACCCTAGTCTACAACAACATCTGGAAGCAATTAATTCTATGAATCAAAGGTAAAAGGTACTTTTTTGAACCAATATTTGCCTTCATCTAGGATCCCTATGGTTTTTTCTATTATTTCTATGGTCAATTCAATCTTTATGGTGTCAAAAGTAACAATATCTTTATCCAATCCTAGAGAAAACTTATATGAGACCTCTGTGTGATATCCATCAATCTTCGCAAAAAAAATTAACCATCCTACTTCTAAAAATAATCTTGCACAGTGAGGGAAATCTTGAACCCAAGACATATCTAAGGGTCCAGCTCTGTTTGTTTTCCCACTCCTCCTCATTTTAGATAACTGAACTTAAAAATTGCTTCCTTCAATAAAGAAATTTAACACTATTCAAATCTTGGCAATTTTAAGAAATAATGATATGTTCAGAAACTAAACCCTTGAACTAGATTTTATCACTCAAACTGATAAGTATCTTAACTCTATTGACAGAGAAAATTTGACATTGAGCAACAATTGAGTTTATATACTAGCATTCTTAGTTAAACTCCATAATTAATCTTCTGTCAATACGAACCCAAATACATGGAATATGATAGTAATTCACCTCATACCTATCAGAATAGTGGATTCAACTGCAAGAAATATGTTTTCCTATCTGCTAGGTGTCCAATTTCATTCTTCAATCTTTCTTTGACTGCCACGACAGTGCCAAAAAATTGTCCTTCGAAGCCCTAAATTACCGACCTTCTTCAATCTTTGATTACAAACTGCCAAAACTCTGCCATGACTTCTATGCTCTTCATACGCTTCAGGAGATGCATAACTAAAGGTAAATTTTCCTCATCATGAATAATTATTAATGTTCCACTACTCTGTATCTCATAACTTTCAAACCACCGCAACTTGCCCTAATCATTCCTTTCTTTAACTGTTAACACTTGTCACGATGATTACTCTAGTCGAAAACAAGTATCAAACTCATTAACAAGTGTGAATCACCTGTCCTATGCGGGAATTTTGAAAATTTTGAGCCAAAAATCATGATTTTCAGATAGCACAATTTTCTTGTAGCGCATGTTTAACTTTTTCGGGCTTGCTCTACAAGAATACATGTTTTAATAATTTTCAAAATAAAAGTCACAACAAAGGGTTAACTTTGGTTAAATGGCTTAAAATAAAAACTTATGATATTTTTTAGAACCTTTAAGTCATATAAACATCCTACAAGCCCTTAAAAACTATAAATTTTGCTAAGTAAAACCAAAATTGGAGAAACCTATGAAGTCAACTATAAATACAAACATAAAAGTCAAAGAGAAGATTTAAAAGAACCTAAAGTCTAAAATTAAAAAATGAACAAAACCATGTTTTTAAAAAAAAGCAAATGCTTTAAAATGAGAAGAAAAAATAGGCTATAACATCTAGCTCCTTCTTTGGGATGAATTCCTCCTTGTGAGGCTTCAAGAACATGTAGATCGGTGCCTTCTGTGCTGTAACTGCAACTTCTTGCTACTTTGCAAAAATTCCATTGGGTCATGGAGTCTTTATTCTACTCTTCACACAAGTATATACAATGAAAATCCAATATCTTACCTCAAAAGCTGTAAAAATGTTTGAGGAAATGCCCATTAATTGGATTAGACAATTCCTCACTATCCAAATTCTATAACACAAAAGTATTATTCTCCAGAACCTTTGATACTATGAAAGGACCAAACCATAGATTATCAAACTTGCCATGCTTTCCTTTCTACTCCTTTCTATCATCCCATCTCAAAACCATATCCCCATTTGAAAAGGTGTTCTCCTTGATTTTTCTATCAAACCTTTCTTTGATCTTTGTCCTATGCAGCTGAGCTTTTTCCTCTACTGTTTCACATTTCTGCTGTAATTCTATGAGTGCATAAATTCTTCTTTGAATATAACCAGGTTTTTCTTGACTATCTTGAAGAAATTTCATCACTAGAATACCAAGTTGAATAGGAAACACTACATGAGTATCATATACCAATTGAAAAGGAGAAGTTCTAATTCCCTTTTTAATTGTTATTCTGTCTTCCCACAATGCAAATTTTAATATTGAGTCCCATTATCATTTATTCTACTTCAGTAACTTCTTGATACTCTGAATAATACTCTTATTGGTTTACTTAGGTAACCCATTTCCTTGAGGATAATAAGGTGTTGAGTGTTTCAAAACAATCCCATTCTTTTCAAAAAATTCCACCATAGCTTTGGACTTAAAATCTTGAGCATTATCAGTCAATAACTTCTTGGGACATCCAAATCTGCTAAGAATATTTTCCTGAATAAAATCTATGATTACCTTGTCTGTTCAATTTCATGTGGGGAGAGCTTCTACCCATTTAGTGAAAAAATCTGTAGCTGTCAAAATCCATTTATGCTTCCCTGAAGAAGAAGGATTTATCTCCCCTATGAAGTCCAAACCTCACTGCTAAAAAGGGGCATTCACTGCAATAGACTTTAATGGTAAAGACACCAACTTTTGCTTGCCAACAAATTTTTGACATGGGATACATGCTCTTACTTGCTGATATACATCAAAGAATAAAGAAGTCCAATAGTATTCGACTCCCAATACTTATGTCCCTCACAAGCACCTTCATGTGATTCAGAGATTACTTCTTCAATTTCCATCTTATCCAAACATCTAAGCAAAATACCCCCTAGATCTTTCCAAAACAACTATTGTTCTATCAAAAAATATTTAGTAGTTTTCAACTTCAATGACCTACTAGATTTCTTATTTAGATGTTCTAGACATTGTAAATACAAAAGAAAGTGTACAATATCTGCATACCATGTGGATTCTGCATAGTGGTCCATAATTCTTTCCTTCTCCTGCTTTGCTTGCAATTCTTCTTGTACGGGTTGTTCTGTCATGAGATGAAGACCTAAAGATTGACAATTGCAATCAACTAACAATTTATCCAAACCCTATCCCTTCTCTAGCTTTTCAGGCTTAGTGTCCACGTCATAGTCTGTTATCTTTGCAATCCATTTCCCCATTTTTCCTTCACTATCAGGTTGAGTCAATACATACTTAATGGTAGCATTAAGAACATAAGCAATGACTTTGGAATGTAGAACAATGATTCTAAAACACTTTAACTCCTTTACCAATGAGTAAACTTGCTTCTCCAAAGTGATGTACTTCAATTTTGAGTCTTTGAGGGTCTTGCTGAAAAATGAAATTGGATGTACAAGTCCCTCATTATTATTCTGTAATAAAACAACAGCTAAAGTATCCTCTAGTGAAAAAGAAAAAGTCAAAAATTCCTTTTTAAAATTAGGACTTACTAGTACTGGTGCTTCCAGAAGATCTATCTTAATCTTTTCAAATTAATTTTTAGCTTCTATACTCCACTTAACCTCCTGATCTTTCTTCAACATGGTTGTAATTTGTTTAATGGTTTCAACAAAATTTGGTATGAACCAATGCAAGAAAATATATTTTTCCAATGAAAGATTGCACATCCTTCTTACTCCTTGGTAAACTAATTTTCAGAATATCTTTTACCCTTTCTGGATCTATCCTTATGCCATTAGTTGAAACCAAATGACCCAACAACTTATCTTCTTGTACAACAAAATGTGAATTTTTGGGATTGAGCGACAAACCATATTTTCTGCATTTCAAGAATTTTTTTTTTAATTGTTTTAAATGCTCATCATCTGACTGTGAGAAGACTATAATATCATCCAAATAAATCACTACAAACTTATCCCTCTCTCCCACAAAGGCTATGTCCATATCTCTTTGAAAGGTTGCTCCGGTGTTCATTAATCCAAAAGGGATTTTTTCGTACATAAAAGTACCCCAAGGAGTAGTAAAAGATGTATTTTCTCTATCATCAAAGTGCACTACAATTTGGTTATACCCTGAAAATCCATCTACCATTGAGATTCTTTGTGTACCAACCACCTTTTGCAATAGTTCTTCAATCTTTGGCAAAGGATAATTATCCTTCATTGAATACCTATTCAAATATAAAAAATCAACACACAATCTGATTTCACCATTCTTTTTTCTGATAGGTACTAGATTTGCTACCCATGAAGAATATGGAAGGGGAACGATAATCTTAGCATCTAACAATTTTTTTACATCATTTTCTATAATGGGAAACAAAGCAAGATTGATTCTCCTTAATTTTTGTCTGAAAGGTTTAACATTTGGTTTCAAATGCAATTTATGTTGTATAATACTAGTATCATATGTCTTCAAATCCTCGTATGACCAAGCAAAAAAATCAACATACTCTTTTAATAACTTGATGTACCTATTTCTTTGCTCTGTTGTGAGTTCCTTTGAGACCTTCACTATTCTGGAATGCTCCTTGGTGCCAATATTGCAATCCATTACATTTTCTTCTAAAGACTACATAGCTGGTTTTAAAGGGGTATCATACTTTGAAAAAATCCTCTCCAAAGGCACCAGACCCTTATGACTAAAATTACTTTTCAGCTCAATTATCTTGTGACCTGCAATCTCATTTTTTGCAACACCCTCAAAATGTTCAATTTCATCATCCTGTTCTTGGTGAATTAAGAAATTAGAAAACTGACCTGTCAGCTCTAAAAACCTTTATATCTCAAAATCATCTTCAAAAACTTTCCATTTCTTTAAATTATTAGGTACAAAAGGTCTGTACCTAGGAATATAAGTGATATTAAAAGCCACAAAGAAATTGTCGACCATATCCCATAATTCATTCCTATAAGCTTTCAACAAATCTTGCTTTACTTGATAGTTATTCCTTACTTGTTGAACAACCAACTCGGAGTCGCCATACACAGATATTTGTTGAACACCTAAATCTTTTGTAGCTCTCAAACATAACAACAGAGCCTCATACTCTACTTTATTATTAGTGGTAATAAATTCGAACTTATACATTAATATTACTACTTCCCCACCAGGGGATATCAAAACAACTCCTGCTCCAACACCTTCTTTAGATGATGATCCATCAAAATACATTTGCCAAAGTTCATCCTCATGTTCCCTAGTGCATTTGACTTTTTCTTTTTCAAACTGTAATATACCAGCAGCATCATTATAATCACTAAAGTGCAACATACAAGTACTAAATCCTTTTCAACAACATACAATGGATGATTTGTAGGATTCTTGTCATTAGTCACAATATTAGCAAATTGTAACTCTCTATACAATCTTCTATTTTCACCTCCAAAGACAGGATGGTTGCATATGTTAATTCCATATGTAGAGTTCCACCTACCTTCTTGGCCCAAGATATAGAAAGGAGCATTCCAAGATTAGGTGTGATATCCACCACTACTACATCCATAATCACACTTTTCATTGGTAGCTGAGCTAAACTAAGCACCATATCCTTTATCACTCCTAAACATTTTACAGCTCGAGAATCAAAAGTATACAATTCATGATAAGGTTTTGTTATGCTCACCTCTAAAGCTTCCATTACTGCTTTTGGCATTAGATTATGAGATGCTCCTGAATCCAAAACGAAATTCTGTATCATCTGCTCATGAATGGTTAATGCGATATAAAAAGGAGGAGATGCACTTGCATCATTTTCTATTTTCTCTACGAAAGGTGAACCAATAAAAATTTTACGATTTTCCTCGTGTAAATTTACTGTGTCAGAAGGTACTTGACTGTATGCTGAACCACTCATTTTCAAAACTGAAATTTTGTAAGAATGATTTTTTATCAACTCAGTGAAAGGCATGGGGATTTTAATTTTGCACAATTCATTTTCAAGATGAAAATTCTGCATTCTTTTATTCACTTCTTCAACTTCAATAACCTTCTTTTGTTTATCCTGATTCTATTTCCTTTCTAATACATGATAAGACTACTGTTTAGGAGGCAAAATTACCTTCTTCCTAGGATTTTGAATCACCTGTTTTGGCCCTGATCTTAAATTTAGGGTCTTCTTTGGATCAGTATGATATATACCAGCAGTTACTTCAAGGTTTAAATCATTTTCTGTTTCAAAAACATCTGCATCATAATATTCTAAGTTTAAAAAATCCTTCTCAGTCACAAAACCTTCAATCAACTATTCTCCAAAATAATTCATGTATTGATATGGATCCCCAAAAAACTCTTCTTCTTCTTCTATTTCTCCTTCATCAGTAACATTATTTTGAAGTGGGGGTGGCACCTTTTGATCCTCAGCTTCTCTCCTTTTTCGTTGTATATCATTATTTCTTCTCTCTTTGGGAATGAAACGAGGTGCAAACTGTCTTGTGAATTGACATGGATTATTAGGGTTGCTGTCTCCCTCTTGAACATGATTATTTGAATTTTTCTCTAACTCCAATTTGTTTAGTTTTGTTGTTAGGATTTTCACTAGTTTTGGCATCTCATCAATCTTACCTTCTATAGAGTGTGATGTTGAAACCACTGGAGCTTCCTCTTTCTTACCATTTTTGTCATAAACTTGTTGAGTTGAGTTCCCCTTCAGTCTATTATAAGCAAGAATATTAGATTCCACTTCTAATGTTGAATCTTGCATGTGAAGTAAAGTAACATGTATTCTTTCTCTCAAAAGTATGGAAAACTCATGATCAAAAGTATTAGCATAAGCGAGCTTTGCAGAAGTTTCAGAAGGTTTAATATCTATCGGGATTCTACCATACATTTTATTGAACCTCTTAGAGAAATCAGCTATAGTTTCATATTTCTTCCTTCTTAGAGCTCCAAACTCTGTAATGTAATATGTGTGATCCTTAGTATCACCCCATTGTCTCGTGAAAATGTCCTAAAGCTCTTATTTTATAGTAATAGAGTTTACTGGTAACTATCTGAACCATTTTCTAACCTCTCCATCTAGACTGTATACGAACATCCTCATCCACACATATTTTTCCTTGATATTCTGATTATCCGCATAGCTGAGAAATGAATCCCAATTCTCCTCAGCTGTGGTCTCAGATTGTCCATTGAACCTAGGTATGTATTTTTGGTAATCTCCACCAGGGAGAGCATTTAAGGGTTGAGGTAAAACTAGAGGTGCATACCTAGCTACTACCATTCGATCCATCATGACTAATGGTTGATATTTGGCTGCCATATTTAAGTTGACTGGTTTAGAAGAAGGAAAACTTGACTAGGAATTGGATGAAAAGGAATCTTACCAACTTTGAGGTGAAATAAAGGGATTTTCTAGGAGATAAGTTCTTTTCTTTCTTAAAAGATTGAGGATCAGTAAAAATATGAAAATTACTTACAGGGATTGTAGGTTTCAAACAGGATGAATCTTGCTCCTTTTCTTTAAAATAGAAAAAGATGATAATAAGTCTATTTTATCAGGGTTACATAAGGCTAGAGATGAATGAGACCTTTTGATTTTCCTATCTTTTTTTAGAATCTGCTCTCGCTCTGAGACACCTAGTTGTAAAGGTGAACTAGGTCTACTTCTTTTTCCAAATCCTTTAGTAGCAACTGTGAAATATTTGGTGAAATGTATTCTTTTAAAATTTGTTGGTTTAAGTCAACCTCTCAAAACTAGTTAAATGATAAGTAACCTAGGGAAAGTAGGCTTTCAGCCTTGTCCCTAACAATGGAGCCAAAGATGTTAGTGCCAGAAATTGTTCTCAGACTACAGAAAAACGAGCCAACACAATCTCATAAAACAAAATTAAGTAAAATAGGTTTTTTTAAGGTTTTGGTTGTGCAATTTGTAAACAAGAGGGTAAAAACTTCACAAGGCTAAGGAAACCACTAAATCATGCAACAATGAAGGACTGAGATGCATAATATATAAAACATAAACCAAAAACAATAAGCATAACACTAAATTTCATCCACAATTAACAAAAATTTCATGAATAATAACCTCAAACAAGAAATGAATATATCAAGTGAGTGATTAAACCAATCAGAAATGAAACCAGCAGATAGGATAAACGGGGCTTATAGTTTGCATATATTCCATAATCAGTCATTCAAAAAACATAAGAGTTTTTGACACTTAGCTCCATAAACAGTAGCTTGATAGCCTCCTCTTATACACAAATCTGAACCCTCAGTCTTTTTCCAGCCTTACTTTTATTTTGGTTTCTCAAAGACAGTTACATAACTGAAAAAACTACTTTTAGGTCATACTACTGAATTACTCAATAAAAATATATTCATACAAATTAAACTAACTTTTTCAAATGCTAACTAATAACCACTATTTTTAAAGCACTTTACAAGTCCTTATCAGCCTTTGCCAAAAGAGCTATCCCTTCTAAAGCTTGAGTCTTCTTTCTTGTTTTTTGATGATCAGCTTCCAGGTCTTCGACTCTTTTTGAAAGCTCTTGATTTTGTTGTCTTAGGTATTGAATGGTTTTCTTCAATTTTGCATACAAACTTTGTGTCTGTCTTTTCCATTTCAAAGCCTCTTTAGAAAGTGCAATTAATTCTTGATTTTGGCTATTTACCTCCTCTAAATATTCTCTCAATATTCTATTAGTAGTAACTAAGCCCTCATTTATTTCATAGAGGTATTCTATCTTATATTTGTACTGTTTAATACTTCTCTACAAATTCTCATTCTCTGAATCAATGCACTTCCCTTCTGAAACTGGATGCATTTCTTCTGGCATCGAAGGGATTTTCAATTTCTTAAAAATCTCTTCATCTTCCTCTAGCTTCTCTATCATAGCCAGAGGAAACCCTGAAGATTCATTGACTTCAACACTGCATTGAGCCGATGGATCTGCAACCTTTTCTTTCCATGCACAAAAACTTGATATGACTAAATGCTACTTCTTTGAATCATGTTGATGATGATATAACATTAACTTCTTTCGAACTTCCTTAAATATCTCTAAAATTTTTCGTTTCATTGAAATCTAACTTATCTTTTGAAATAATTTGTTTCTTACCGTTCATCTCCTTTACATTTAAATCTTCATTGTCTTCTAACTCTTCTTGAGATGAAGTGTCTTCAATCACTGTAATTTTCTTCTAATCTAGTTTAGGGTGTAACAATTTTTTCATATTCAATCTGAGTTTATTCTTGGGTCTGGTCTTAGGCCTCCAACCTGCCCCAATTTCCCCTAACATGCTCAATTTTTTTCCTTGATGTTTGATAGAATCTAGCTGAAATACCTTTCTTTTTATCCCTCATGGCATTACCCCTTCTTCAGAGTGTTTCTGTACATCCTGTTCAATGTTAACCCTAGCTTCATCAAACAATGAATTTTCCTTATCTTCTGACTCTACTCCCATAGGAACTTGTTCATGTTCTTTCAAATTTTCATTTACTTCCTGGTTTACTTCTACATGAATACTATCTTCTACATGCTCCAAATCCTTCATTTCTGTGTTTGATATTTAATTTTCCTCAATATTAGTTTGTTTTTCATCTTCAACATTTTCATCTCTTTCGGTCATAGATTTTCCTCATACATTGTCCACTTTTATCTTGACTATGACTCTTTTCTTCAGTTTCTTGACCAAATTATGTCCTTTATTCAATTGTCTTTTTTGAGCTTGGTCTTCTTTCTCTGATTGAAATCCAGGCCAGAATAGAAAATAACTCCATGTTTTTTCCTTCTTTCGAAGGATAGTACTTATGCTTAGGTTTATTAGACCATGATGAAATATAGACTGTTTAGTATGGTCTTGATGCTCCTTTACCTTGCTAGACATATTTTGTAGACTTTTAAGAATAAATAAATGAAGGTTCATCTTTGCTTCATGGTTAAGATGCTACAAAAACCTAAAATGATACTTAAATGCAAATGCAAATCTTCCTTCACAAGTTATATAACTTTGCATAATTTTTATTGGTTCTGTCCACTCTAGTTTGAAATTCTGGATATATACTCCTTTACCCCAGTCAGCAACAACATATGGAAGCAATTAATTATGTGCATTAAAGGTAAAAGGTACTTTTTTGAACCTATATTCACCTTCATCTAGGATCCCTGTGGCATCTGCTATTAGTTCTTTGGTCAATTCAATCTTTAAGGTGTCAAAAGTAACAATATCTTTATCCAATCCTTGAGCAAACTTATATGAGACCTCTATGTGATATCCATCAATCTTCTAAAAAAATCATAACCATTATGCTTCTAAAAATAATCTTGCACAGTCAGGGAAAGATTGAACGCAAGACATATCTGAGGGTTCAACTCTGTTTTTTTTCCTACTCCTCCTCATTTTAGATAAATAAACTTAAAAATTGCTTTCTTCAATAAAGAAATTTAACTCTATTCAAATCTTAGAAATTTTAACAAACAATGATATGTTGAGAAACTAAACCCCTGAACTAGATTTTATCACTCAAACTGATAAGTATCTTAAGTCTATTGACAGATAAATTTCGACATTGAGCAACAATTGAGTTTATATACTAGCATTCTTAGTTAAACTCCATAATTAATCTTCTGTCAATGCGAACGCGAATACATGGAATATGATAGTAATTCTTCTCATACCTGTCAGAATAGTCGATTTAGCTTCTAGAAATATGTTTTCCTATCTACTAGGTGTCCAATTTCATTCTTAAATCTTTCTCTGACTGCTAAGAAAATGCCAAACAGTTTCCCTTTAAAGCCCTAAATTACTGACCTTCTTCAATCTTTGATTACAACCTGCCAGAACTCTGGCATGACTTCTATGCTCTTCATGCATTTTAGGAGATGCATAACTAAAGGAGAATTTTCTTCATCATGGATAATTATTAATATTCCACTACTTTGTATCTCATAACTTCCAGACCACTGCAACTTACCTTAATGATTCCTTGGATGAACTTTTAACACTTGTCACAATGATTACTCTAGCTGAAAACACGTATCAAACTCATTAGGAATTGTGAATGACCTCTCCTATGCACGAATTTCAAAAATTTTGAGCTGTAAATCATGATTTTTAGATAGCACGCATGTTTAACTTTTTTGTGCTTGTGCTACAAGAATACTTGTTTTAATAATTTTCAAAATAAAACTCACAGCAATAGGTTAAATTTGGTTAAATGGCTTAAAATAAAACCTTGTGATATTTTTTAGAACCTTTAAGTCATATAAACATCCTACAAGGCCCTAAAAGCTATAAATTTTTCTAAGTAAAACCAAAATTGGAAAAACCTATAAAGTCAACTATAAATACAAACATAAAAATCAAAGAAAATATTTAAAAGAACCTAAAGTATAAACTTAAAAATCAACAAAACCATGTTTTAAAAAACAAGCAAATACTTTAAAATGAGAAGAAAAAACAAGCTATAACATCTGGCTCATGCTGCGAGATGAAGTCCTTTCTGTGAGGCTTCAAGAACCTGTAGATCAGTGTCTTTTGTGTTGTAACTGCAACTGCCTGCTCCTCTGCAAAAATTCCATTGGGTCATGGAGTCTTGATTCTACTCTTCACACCAGTATATACAATGAAAATCCAGTATCTTACCTCAAAAGCTGTAAAAATGTTTGAGGAAACACCCATTAACTGGATTAGACAATTCCTCACCATCCAAATTTTGTAACACAAAAGTATTATTCTCCAGAATCTTTGATACTATGAAAGGACCAAACCATATATTATCAAACTCACCATGCTTTCCTTTCTGCTCCTTTCTAGCATCCCATCTCAAAACCATATCTCCATTTGAAAAGGTGTTCTCCTTGATTTTTCTATCAAACCTTTCTTTGATCTTTGTCCTGTATATTTGAGCTTTTTTCTCTATTGTTTCACATTTCTGCTGTAATTCTATCAGTGGATAAATTCTTCTTTGAATATCACTGGGTTCTTCTTGACTATTTTGAAGAAATTTCATCTATGGAATACCAAGTTGAATAGCAAACACTACATCAGTACCATATACCAATTTAAAAGGAGAAGTTCCAATTCCGTTTTTAATTGTTATTCCATCTGCCCACAATGCATATTTTTAACATTGAGTCCCGTGATCGTTTATTCTAATTCAATAACTTCTTGATATTATGAATAATACTCTTATTGGTTAACTCAGCTAACCCATTTCCCTGAGGATAATAAGGTGTTCAGTGTTTCAAAACAATCCCATTATTTTCACAAAAGGCCACCATAGATTTGGACTTAAAATCTTGAGTATTATCAGACAATAAATTCTTGGGACATCCAAATATGCTAAGAATATTTTCTTGAATAAAATCTATGATTACCTTGTATGTTGCATTTCTTATGGGGATAGCTTCTACCCATTTAGTGAAGAAATATGTAGCTTCCAAAATCCATTTATGCTGCCCTGAAGAAGAAGGATTTATGTCCCCTATGAAGTCAAAACCCCACTGTTAAAAAGGAGCATTCACTGCAATAGACTTTAATGGTAAAGACACCAACTTTTGCTTGCCAGCAAATTCATGACATGGGATACATGCTCTTACCTGCTGATTACATCGAAGAATAAAGAAGGCCAATAGTATTGGGCTCTCAAAATTTTATAAGCTATTGCCTTCCAATACTTATGTCCCCCACAAGAATCTTCATGTGATTCAGAGATTACTTCTTCAATTTATGGCTTATCCAAACATCTAAGCAAAATACCCCCTGGATCTTTCCAAAACAGTTGTTGTTCTATCAAACAATATTTAGTAGTTTTCAACTTCAATACCTAGAAACTTTCCTATCTAGATGTTCTGGACATCGTAAATACAAAAGAAAGTGTACAATATCTACATACCATGCGGATTCTGCAAAGTGGTCCATAATTCTTTCCTTCTCCTGCTCTGCTTGCAATTCTTCTTGTATAGGTTGTTCTACCATGGGATGAAGACCTAAAGCTTGACACTTTGAATGAGATAACAATTTAGCCAAACCCTATCCCTTCACTAGATTTGTAAGCTTAATGTCCACATCATATTCCATTATCTTTGCAATCCATTTCCCCCTTTTTCCTTCACTATCAGGTTGAGTCAATACATCCTTAATGGCAGCATTAGGAACATAAGCAATGACTTTGGAATGTAGAACATAGATTATAAAAAAACTAATGCCTTTACCAATGAGTAAGCTTGCTTCTCCAAAGTGTTGTACTTCAATTTTGAGTCTTTAAGGGTCTTGCTGACAAATGCAATTGGTTGTTCAAGTCCACCATTTTTCTTCTGTAATAAAACAACAGCTAAAGTATCCTTTGATGGAAAAGAAAAAGTCAAAAATTCCTTTGTAGAATCAAGACTTACTAGTACTAGTGCTTCCGTAAGAGCTATCTTAATCTTTTCAAATGAATTTTTAGCTTCTATAGTCCACTAAATCTCCTAATTTTTATTTAACATGGCTGTAATTTGTTTAATGGTTTCCACAAAATTTGGTATGAACCAACGCAAAAAAATTATTTTTCCAATGAAAGATTTCACATCCTTCTTACTCCCTGGTAAACTAATTTTCATAATAGCTTTTACCCTTTCTGGATCTATCCTTATGCCATCAGCTGAAACCAAATGACCCAACAACTTACCTTCTTGTACGACAAAATGTTACTTTTTGGGATTGAGAGACAAACCATATTTTCTGTATTTCAAGAAATTTTGTTTGAAGTGTTTTAAATGCTCATCTTCAGACAGAGAGAAGATTGTAATATCATCCAAATATATCACTACAAACTTATCCCTTTCTCCCACGAAGGCTATGTCCATATCTCTTTGAATGGTTGCTACAACATTCATTAATCCAAAAGGCATTTTGTCATACATAAAAGTACCCCAAGGAGTAGTAAAAGATGTCTTTTCTCTATCATCAAGGTGCATTGCAATTTGGCTATACCCTGAAAAACCATCTACTATTGAGATTCTTTGTGCACCAACCACCATCTGCAATATTTGTTCAATATTTGGCAAAGGATAATTATATTTCAGTGAATACCTATTCAAATTTCGAAAATCAACACACAATCTGATTTCCCCATTCTTTTTTCTGACAAGTACTAGATTTGCTACCCATGAAGAATATGGAAGGGGAACAACAATTTTAGCATCTAACATTTTTTTTACCTCCTTTTCTATAATGGGAAACAAACCAGGATTGATTCTCCTTAATTTCTGTCTGAAAGGTTTAACATTTGGTTTCAAATGCACTTTATGTTCTATAATACTAGTATCATATGCATTCAAATGCTCGTATGACCAAGCAAAAACATCAACATACTCTTTTAATAACTTGATGTACCTATTTCTTTGCTCTGTTGTGAGTTCCTTTGAGACCTTCACTATTCTGGGATGCTCCTTGGTGCCAATATTACAATCCATTACATTTTCTTCTGAAGACTGCATAACTGGTTTTAAAGGGGTATCATCCTTCAAAAAAATCCTCTCCAAAGGCACTAGACCCTTAGGAATAAAATTACTTTTCAGCTCAATTATCTTGTGACCTGCAATCTCATTTTTTGTAACACCCTCAAAATGTTCAATTTCATCATCATGTGCTTGGTCAATTAAGGAATTAGAAAACTCACCTGTCAGCACTAAAAACATTTTTATCTCAAAATCATCTTCAAAAACTCTCGATTTCTTTATATTATCAGGCACAGAAGGTCTGTACCTAACTTCAATAGGATACTTCATCTCTTTTGTTTTAGGAATCCTGAAATGTGTGGTTGCTAGTGCAAGAGAATTAGTAGTTTAGTTATGATCCCTAGGAATATAAGTGATTTTAAAAGCCACAAAGAAATTTTCTACCATATCCCATACTTCGTTCCTATAAACTTTCAGCAAATCTTGCTTTACTTGATAGTTATTCCTTACCTGTTGAACAACCAACTCGGAGTCTCCATGCACAGAGATTTGTTGAATACCTAAATCTTTTGCAACTCTCAAACCTAACAATAGAGCCTCATACTCTGTTGTATTATTAGTGGTAATAAATTACATCTTATACATTAATCTTACCGCTTCACCACCAGGAGATATCAGAGAAACTCTTTCTCCAACACCTTCTTTAGATGATGATCCATCAAAATACATTATCCAATGTTCATCCTCATGTCCCCTAGTTCATTTGAGTGATTTTTATTTTTCAACCTGTAATATACCAGCAGCATCATTATCATCACTAAAGTGCAACATACAAGTACCCAAATCCTTTTCAACAGCATATAATGGATGATTTGTAGGATTCTTGTCATCAGTCACAATTTAAGCAAATTGTAACTCTCTATACAACCTCCTGTTTTCACCTCCAAATACAGGAATGGTTGAATATGTTAAGTCCATCTGTAGAGTTCCACCTACCTTCTTGGCCCAAGATCTAGAAACGACCATTCCAAACTTAGGTGCGATATCTGCCACTACTACATCCATAATCACACCTTTCATTGGTAGCTGAGCTAAACTAACCACCATATCCTTTATCACTCCTAAACATTTTAAATCTTGAAAATCAAAATCATACAAGTCATGATAAGGTTTTGTTATGCTCAACCGTAAATATTCTATGACTTCTTTTGGCATTAGATTATTATATGCTCCTGAATCCAAAATGAAATTATGTATCATCTACTCATGAATGGTTAATGTGATATAAAAAGGAGGAGATGCACTTGCATCATTTTTTGTTTTCTCTGCCAAAGCTGATCCAATAAAATTTTTAGGATTTTCCTCCTGTAAATTTATTGTGTCAGAAGGTACTTGACTATTTGCTGAACCAATCATTTTCAAAACTGAATTTTTGTAAGAAGGGTTCTTTATCAACTCAGTGAAAGGAATGGGGATTTTAATTTTTCACAATTCATTTTCAAGATTAAAATTTTGCATACTTTTATTCACTTCTTCAACTTCAATAACTTTATTTTATTTATCCTAATTGTTTTTCTTTTCTAATACTGTATCAGACTACTGTTTAGGAGGCAAAATTACCTTCTTTATAGGATTTTGAACCACTTGGTTTGGCCCTGATCTTAAATTTAGGGTTTTCTTTGGATCAGTCTGATATATACCAACAATTACTACAAGGTTTAAATCATTTTTTGTTTTAAAAACATCTACATCATAATATTTTGAGTTTAAAAAATCCTCCTCGGTCAGAAAACCTTCACTCAACTGTTCTCCAAAATAATTCATGTCTTGATCAGGATCCTCAAAAAAATATTCATCTTCTTCTATTTCTCCTTCATCAGTAACATTATTTTGAAGTGGGGGTGGCACCTTTTGATCATCAACTTCTCTCCTTTCTTGTTGTATATCATTATTTCTTCTCTCTTTGGGAATGAAACAAGCTGCAAATTGCCTTCTGAATTGACTTGGATTATTAGGGTTTTTGTCTCCCTCTTGAACATGATTATTTGAATTTTTCTCTAATTCCAATTTGTTTAGTTTTGTTGTTAGGATTTTCACTAGTTTTTCCATCTCATCAATCTTACCTTCTGCAGAGTGTGATGCTGAAACAACTAGAGTTGCGTCTTTCTTACCCTTTCTATCATAAACGTGTCGAGATGAGTTTCCCTTCAGTCTATTAGAAACAAGAATATTATATTCCACTTATAATGCCGACTCTTGCATGTTAAGTAAAGTAACAGGTCTTCTTTCTCTCAAAGGTAGGGAAAACTAATGATCAAAAATGATTAACATAAGTGATTTTTGCAGAAGTTTCAGAAGCTTTAATCTCTGCTGAGATTCTACCATACATTTTATTGAACCCCTTAGAGAAATCAGATATAGTTTCATCTTTATTCCTTCTTAGAGCTCCAAACTCTATAATGTAATATGTGTGATCCTTACTATCACCCCATTGTCTCATGAAAATATCTTGAAGCTCTTCTATTATAGTAATAGTTTTTGTTGGTAACTCTTTGAACCATTTTCTGACCTCCCCATCTAGACTTTGTATGAACATCCTCATCCACACATATTTTTTCTCGATATTCTGATTATCTACATAAATGAGAAGTGCATCCCAATGCTCCTCAGTTGTGGTCTCACATTTTCTATTAAACCTAGGTAAGTATTTTTGGTAATCTCCACCAGGGAGAGCATTTAAGGGTTGAGGTAAAACTAGAGGCACATGCCTAGCTGCCACCATTCAATCCATCATGTCTAATGGTTGATTTTTGGATGCCATCTTTAAGTTGACTCATTTAGATGAAGGAAAAACTTGACTAGGAGTTGGCTAAAAAGGAGTCTTTCCAACTTTGAGGTGAAATAAAGGGATTTTTCCAGGATATAATGTCTTTGCTTTCTTGAAAGATTGAGGATCAGTAAAAATCTAAAAATTACTAACATGGATTGTAGGTTTCAACCAAGATGAATCTTTCTCCTCTTCCTTTAAAACATAAAAAGGTTATAATAAGTCTATTTGATTAGGGTTACATAAGGCTAGAGATGACTATGACCTTTTGATTTTCCTAGCTGTTTTCAGAATCTGCTCTGGGTCTAAGACACCCGATTGTAAAGGTGAACTAGATCTACTTGTTTTTCCAACTCCTTTAGTAGCCACTGTGAAATATTTGGTGAAATGTAGTCTTTTGAAATTTGCTGGTTTAAGTCCACCTCTCAAAACCTGTTAAAAAATGAGTAACCTATGGAAAGTAGGCTTTCAGCTTCATCCCTAGCAATGGTGCCAAATATTTTCGTGCCAGAAATTGTTCTGAGACTACAAAGAACAAGCCAACACAATCTCATAAAACAAAATTAAGTAAAATAGGTTTTTTTAGGGTTTTGGTTGTGCAGTTTGTAAACAAGAGGGTAAAAACTTCACAAGGCTAAAGCAAACACTAAATCATGCAACAATGAAGGACTAAGATGCATAATATATAAAACATAAACCATAAACAATAAGCATAACACTAAATTTCATCCACATTTATCAATCATTTCATGAATAATAACCTCAAACAAGAAATGAATATATCAATTGAGTGTTTAAACCACTCAGAAATGAAATCAACAGATAGGATAAAAAGGGCTTATAGTTTGCATATATTCCATAATCAGTCATTCAAAATACATAATAGTTTTTTACACTTAGTTCCATAAACAGTAGCTTGATATCCTCCCCTTATACAAAAATTCGAACGTTCAGTCTTTTTCCAACCTTACTTTGATCTTGGTTTCTCAAAGACAGTTACATAATTGAAAAAAATACTTTTAAGCCATACTACCGAATTACTCAATAAAAATATAGTCATACAAATTAAACTATCTTTTTCAAAGACTAACTAATAAACACTATTTTTAAAGCACTTTACAAGTCCTTAGCAGCCTCTGCCAAAAGAGCTATCGCTTCTAAAGCTTGATTCTAATTTCTTGTTTTCTGATGATCACCTTCGAGGTCTTTGACTCTTTTTGAAAGCTCGTAATTTTTTTTATGTTAGGTCTTGAATGGTTTGCTTCAGTTTTGCATATAGAGTTTATGTATATATTTTCCTTTTCAAATCCTCCTTAGAAACTGCAATTAATTCTTCATAGTGGCTATTTACCTCCTCTAAATCTTCTCTCAATCCTCTGTTAGCAGTCACCAACCCCTCATTTGTTTCATGCAGGTATTCTATCTTATATTTGTACTGTTTAAAACTTCTCTACAAATTCTCATTCTCTTAATCAATGCACTTACCTTCTGAAACTAGATGCATTTCTTCTGGCATCCAAGGGATTTTCATTTTCTGAAAAATCTCTTCATCTTTCTCTAGTTGCTCTGTCATAGCCACAGGAACCCCTGAAGATTCATTGACTTCAAGTTCGCATTGAGCTGATGGCTGTAAAACCTTTTCTTTCCCTACAAAAAAACCTTATATGCATGAATGCTACTTCTTTGAATCATCTTGATGATGGTCTAAGATTACCTTCTTTCGAACCTCCTTAAATATCTTTGAAATTTTGGTTTCAATGAAAGCTAAGTTATATTCTGAAATAATTTGTTTCTTACCCTTCATCTCCTTTACATTTAAATCTTCAATGTCTTCTAACTCTTCTTGAGATGAAGAGTCTTCAATCATTGTAATTTTCTTCTGAGCTAGTTTAGGGTTTAACAATTTTTTCATATTCAATTTGAGTTTATTCTTGGGTCTAGTATTAGGCCTCGAACCTGCCCTAATTTCCCCTAACATGCTCAAAGTTTTTCCTTGATGTTTGATAGAAGCTAGCTGAACTACCTTTCTTTTTATCCCTCATGACATTACCCCTTCTTCAGAGTGTTTCTGTACATCCTGTTCAGTGTCAACCCTAGCTTCATCAAACAATGAATTTTCCTTATCTTCTGAATGTACTCCCATAGGAACTTGTTCTTGTTCTTTCAAATTTTCATTTACTTCCTGGTTTACTTCTACATGAAGACTATCTTCTACATGCTCCAAATCCTTCATTTCTGCCTTTGATATTTCATTTTCCTCAATACTAGTGTGTTGTTCATCTTCAACATTTTCATCTGTTTGGGTCATAGATTTTCCTGGTACATTATCCTCTTCTATCTCAACTATGACTATCTTCTTCAGTTTCTTTACCAAAATTAAGTCCTTTATTCAACTGTCTTTTCCGAGCTTGGTCTTCTTTCTCTCATTGAAATCCATACCATAATAGAAAATAATACCATGTTTTTTCCTTCTTTCGAAGAACAATACTTATGATTAGCTTTATTTGATCATGATGAAATATATACTATTTAGTATGGTCTTGATGCTCCTTTACCCTACTAGACATCGTTTGCAGAATTTTAAGGAAAAATAAAGGAATTTTCATCTTTTCTTCATGGTTAAGATGCTACAAAAACCTAAAATCATACTTAAATAGAAAAGCAAATATTCCTTCACAAGTTATATAACTTTGGAGAATTTTTATTGGTTCTCTCCACTCTGGTTTGAACTTCTGGATATGTACTCCTTTACCCCAGTCTGCAACAACATCTGGAAGCAATTAATTCTATGCATCAAAGGTAAAAGGTACTTTTTTGAACCAATATTCGCCTTCATCTAGGATCCTTGTGGCCTCTACTATTAGTTCTCTGGTCAATTCAATTGTTAAGGTGTCAAAAGTAACAATATCTTTATCCAATCAGTGAGCAAACTTATATGAGACCTCTGTGTGATATCCATCAATCTTCCCAAAAAATATTAACCATCCTGCTTCTAAAAATAATCTTGCACAGTCAGGGAAAGCTTGAACCCAAGACATATCTGAGGGTCAGCTTTGTTTTTCTTCCCACTCCCCTTCATTTTGAGTTAACTGAACATAAAAATTGCTTCCTTCAATAAAGAATCTTAACTCTATTCAAATCTTGGCAATTTTAACAAACAATGATATGTTGAGAAACTAAACCCCTGAACTGGATTTTATCACTCAAACTGATAAGTATCTTAACTCTATTGACAGAGAAAATTCGACATTGAGAAACAATTGAGTTTATATACTAGCATTCTTAGTCAAACTCCATAATTAATCTTCTATCAATGTGAACCCGAATACATGGAATATGATAGTAATTCGCCTCATACCTATCAGAATAGTGGATTCAACTGCTAGCAATATGTTTTCCTATCTGCTAGGTGCCCAATTTAATTCTGAAATCTTTCTCTGACTGCCACGATAGTGCCAAATTGTTGCCCTTCAAAGCCCTAAATTACCGACCTTCTTCAATCTTTGATTACAAACTGCCAGAACTCTGCCATGACTTCTATGCTCTTCGTGTGCTTCAGAAGATGCATAACTAAAGGCAAATTTACCTCATCATGGATAATTATTAATGTTCCACTACTTTGTATCTCATAACTTCCAGACCACCGCAAATTACCCTAATGATTCGTTTCTTGAACTGTTAACACTTGTCACAATGATTACTCTAGCCGAAAACACATATCAAACTCATTAAAAAGTGTGAATGACCTCTCCTATGTGCGAATTTCAAAAATTTGGAGCCAAAAATCATGATTTCCAGATAGCGTGATTTTCTTGTAGCGTACATGTTTAAATTATTTGGGCTTGCACTACAAGAATACCTATTTTAATAATTTTCAAAATAAAACTCACAGCAAAGGGTTAACTTTGGTTAAATGGCTTAAAATAAAACCTTATGATATTTTTTAGAACCTTTAACTCATATAAACATCCTACAAGCCCCTAAAAACTATAAATTTTGCTAAGTAAAACCAAAATTGGAAAAACCTATGAAATCAACTATAAATACAAACATAAAAATCAAAGAAAATATTTAAAGGAACGTAAACTCTAAAATTAAAAATTAACAAAACCATGTTTTAAAAAACAAGCAAAGGCTTTAAAATGAGAAGAAAAAATAGGCTATAATAGTGACCCTATAGATTCCTTTGGCACGTAGCTGGATATCCATGTCTCCTTTCCATGAACGGAAATTGAACAGAGTCAAGATTTCTACAGAAGAAGCCATTTCAAACTACTGGAGCGAATACTTTCACCTGTTAAAACCTGCAAATCACAACAAAAGGGGCACCGCAAGGTCGAACAGCCTACACATTTTAGGCTTTCATCACACCCAGCATAGTTGATCAAGCAAGCTTGACCAATAATTCCTCAACTTGGGGTATTAAGTGGTAAGCCTTGGCTTCTAGTGCAGTGCTGGATTTTTTATCTTTTGCTCAATTTTTCATGCAAGATCTGTCAAAAACCTTTTTTTTGAGAGATATGAGCTTTGTCCTGCTATAAGCTCTGATACCATATTAATTTTTCACAGTGGTATAGGAACTGAAAACACAGTCTCACAAAGAATACAGACAAATATGCATAAAATTGGAAAAATGGTGCTACAATAGGAGTCGTAGCTCTGTATAATCAATGAATAATGAATAATACAATACAATGATCATGAAAGATGCATGAATTGAAATACAATTTGAATTCCCAAGGAGGTCATTCAAATTAAATGAATGGGTGTAGCTTAACTGACTGTAAGCCACAGTAAACACACAAGTTAACCATATGATTGTTGATTGACTCAACTGAGTCCTAACTGAAGTCAAAGTGCAATGGATGACTGATTGTAACTGAAAGTATCTCAGACACATGTCACTGCATTCCAATCAACAAGTGGTATCTCATCATTAACTCCAATGAACCCCGATGAGGTTAACTAAAGTCAAACTGGCCATCGGAGATGGTTGGAGGAGCCCCTATTGAATACAGTTCATTAAATATTAATAAAATAATCAATATAATGAATGGAGGCTCCTTTAGCACTCAGATTTAACTAATTGTAACCATCACTTAGCAATTAGGTGCATTTATGACACTTAGATCCCCCCTGGAGTGCTCTAGTTAGCCTCCCCGAATGAAGGAGAATGCTTAGTTGTCCTCCTTAATTGAAGGTAGGCGTGGCTGTGCTCATGTTGATGTCATACAATGCTCCTCTAATGCCAATTATGTCAATAAAACTTAGGATGGTGGTTTAACAAGGTCAAATTGACCAAATTAAGTGTGCATGGTGGGTAAATGTCTCTAACAGAATCCCCCATTTATTTGCTTAAAAATACCAGATATCCACCCACAAACAAGAAAAAAGTTCAGGAAGAAAAATTACTCAAACATGTAAACACTAATTAGTAACCAAATATCTAAAATAATAGGAATAGTAGAATATGAAATGGAATAAATTCTCACTAGTTTTACTTGGTTGGTACTAGATCAGGCCATCATGGTCAGATGGTCGAACACGAAGTCCAATTTCTATCATATTGGAAGGCTTCAGGTGTACACTTAGGGTTTAAAGAACTGAATGGATTTCATGCAAGAACATACTTCAAATTTATCCATCTCTCCATATTCCACAATAATCACGGTTGCACTCTCTTTAAATTAATGAAAATGTATCACTATTCAATGAAAATCACATGAATGTGAGTTTCACAGCAAGACCAAGAAGCTGCCAAATATTTTTATGGGCTATAATTTATGAAATTTTGGCATGAGACATATTAAATAATTTCTCATAACCAATGATATAATATGTGTTATTCATATTAATGATAACAATACATGTACTGTTACATTTAGACCACGTGATCAAATATCAAATTTCACTGATGATGATGACAAGACCATAATCAACCAACTTTATTGAAAATTTATTTGGGTCAATTACAATAACCACAACAATTCATTAATAATGGTTGAGCCTGACTATGAGTGGCCACAAAATTTTACCAGCATTGCAGTTCCATCCATAAAAGCACGGTTAACTACAACCCACAAACGAATTTTTCAAGGTGATTTGATGATATATGATTGGGTTATTGATATTCCAAATTACAAGGGAATGATTTTTAATAACTTAGACTGTGTTCAAAATTTATGAATTAAAACCATAGAGTCAGATGTTTACAATACCAACATACCATATCTGCGCACCTATTAATTACAATCCCATGACTTGTGTTATAATGTTTCTAAAATTTGAAGTTCCATGAAATACAAAGAGAGTGACCCATTGAAAATTTTATGATGAATAATTTTTATTCAGAATTTATTCCTACGCAATGGAAACCAAATTCATTAATTTTTTCTCCCACTAGATAGTGGACAAGCTTTTGCAAACTCCGTTTTCATATATCACATGGATAGAAGGGATATTGCATGAAGAGGCGCTCTACAACCTAGTATGGGGGATATCTTGTAACGTTATGTAACATTCCTCTTGTAAATGTCGGTCATAAAAAAAAAAATTTAATTAAGCTCCAAAATAAATTTCGGTCACATAGACAACACAATATGGGGGAGATGTAAAAAAATGAATTATCCTAAAAAAAAAACTGGTCGTGCACATGGTTTTAAAACCATTTACAACCTCCTAAAAAACCCATGGTTTTAGGAGGGCCTTGCACATGGTTTTAAAACCATGTATGGGGGAGATGTTGTAATGTTATTTCTTAACAAAATAAAATAGTATTAAATATTATTAATAAAAATATTAGATGTAGAACTTAAATAAAAAAATGTGTCTTTTGGTCTTGATAGTTGAGTGCAATACTTAAGAAGAGGTTTTCACCTCCAAATATTTGCACAAACAACAATGGCTTCGTGGTGAAATGCAAGCGAGTCTTCACATTGGGTTCTGTGACTGATTTGTGCAATGCCTAGGATCTGTATGTTGAATAGTGAACTATGTGTGGAGAAGAGCGTGCAACTGAACATTGAGTGGAAGCCATGTAGATGGCTCAGATTAGGAGTCTACACCGACAAACAAGTATTTGGGAGAATTGCTGTAAAAAAGTGAGTGTGCACTGACTGTTGAACCATGAGTGTTTAGGCCATATATCTGGAAAAAAAATCATGTGCCAAGTATGGCACCATTGATTTTTGGTGAAAATAGAAAAATTAGGAACACTAGAACCTGTGAGTAATATCAAATCTCATCCAACGTTCAATCACCAAGTTGACCACACCAACAAATTTGGAGTGTGATTAATTTCCACTATTTGAAAAGGATTACCCTAGGATCAAGTCGTAAGCTCTCATACCATGACAAAGAAACCAATGAAGCAAACATAAACACTATGGGTATATTGATTTCCTTCCCATTATTAGACTAAGCATAAATAGTAAATACATAATAACAATACTATGGGTGAATACCATAGGTTAGAAAATACCATGGGTCACCTAACTGACTAACTAACCAACATGTGAGATTACATTTCTCAACAATGGGTGGGTATTAATCATGCACACCTTCAGTTAATAAAAACCAAAAAATTAGCTACCCTTGAGATTAGTTTTGCTATAAATTGGGTTATCATTGGAGGTTGTGGATTGGATTATGGCCTGTGTTATTTCTGCACAGTTTGTCATTTTAATTGATAGGTCCCCTCTATCACCTCTCTCGTTTTTGTTGGACAACATTATTAAAGGGGTTAAATTTTCTTCTATAGATTACACCACACACAAGTTGTTTGTTTATGATATTCTCCATTTTTTATATGGCTATGTTGGTAAATCAAATACTTTTTATAGGATTGTATAATTGTTTTGTGAAGCTATAGGAATGTAAGCATCCTCAAATCAAGTTTTCTTTATCATAATATCGATGATGAAGTTCATGTACTTTCATTATTTCCTTAAAATAATGAGAGTATTGAAAAATGTTTCAAATATCTTGTTTTTTATTAAACCCATATGATTGGATGTTCCTACTCACAAGTGCCGAAAAAAAAGCATATGGTGTTTTTTTTTGTTGTATTTGGGGGAGACCAACTCTTATCAAAGTTTTACTAGAGTATTCTTGTATATTGGTTATATTTGGATAACATATTTCAGTCTATACTACATTTTTTGAGAATAAGGATGATGTAATTACTGTAGTTTGTAAAGTGGATGTAAAAAAAGATACATCTAGTTAGTTAGGAAGTTATTTCTCTCCCAAAATGTTAAGCAGGGTGAGGTACAAAAAACATGTTTTGGTTCAACCTGGATTTTTGTATTAATATTTTTTGGAGAGGGATATTTGATTTGGTACTATGGAGTGAAGTTATACACTCAAAATACATGAAGAATAATCCTTTATATGCTAGTTCTTGAAAATCTGTTGAAAGTGCTAGAAATGCATCGAAATTATGGAAAGGATTTGTTAAATATGAAATCCATGCTTGAGTTTTTGTGTGGATTCGAGAATTATTAATGGAAAAAAAAGTATTGATTGTAGTTGACCTTGTTTTGGGTGGGTAAAGATTTTATAGGATTTAATCTTTTTTAGTCTCTTCATAATTTGAGAGGATTTAAATACATTTCAAAGATTAAGTTCAATGGAAGAAGTGCAAATCAATACAAGGTGAAGGCCAAGAATATTGGTTTTTGGAGATATTTTGATAAGGAATGGGATGTATATGTTGATGGATTTTGTTTTTTTAAGCTGCATAATTCTATTAAAATACATAGGAAAAATTTACAAAAGTAATCCTACCCAAAACTAAGGGTCATCTACAGAGACCGAGGAACTAAGACAGAGACATCATTACAAGCACATAGTTCAAATTTAAATCAGAAATAGACATAGACATAGTCCTAGACATAGTTTCCAGACACAGACATAGGTACAGAGTTCAAAATTGAAGAAATTCATGGTTAGGCTTGACAGAAAACCTATGAAATGAAAACCGGGGATGAGAGGTCCAATCTTCTACTGTAGAACACAAAATTTAGGCCCGTGGAACTTCTTCAATGATGGGGAAAGCCCATCGTTCTTCATGTGACTTAGTGGGTGAGTTAGTGGTAGCTTCCTAAACTGGTTGAGACGGGTGTTTTTGTTGGTGAGGCATATGGCTAGACATTTCCTTCAGACACTTGAAGAGAGGCTCAATAATCGAGGGCATGGGGAAAGGAGGTGCAAGGGGAGCTTTTGTTGTGCACCTGGTTGTGCTCCCATTGCCACCTCCTCCACTACTAGTGACAACCAAGCCTCCGGTAGCACTTCCACTGCCACCACCACCCCAATCACGGCCACCACCATTCAGACCACCATGCCTTGAAATGCTTGCAGTGCCCTTCCAGGAAAATGAATTGTCCATGTCAGTGACAAGAGCGTCTATCTCGGTGATTCTAGATTTCATAGGAAAAATGGAGTTGCAGGCGTCAGATCATTTGGTCAACATATCTTCCACCAAATTGCAAAGCATGTTTTTCATGAGCCAGTAATAGTTTCTATGGCTACCATCCTGCCCTGTTGCTAACTTATGGTTTAGAACACAACCTTCCCAAGCTTCCATTAGGATGTGAACTTGAGAAGAGATATGGGGTTCATAGTCGGCCACTACTTGGAGGATGCATCCACTCTACTCTTTTCATCTGCCAGATCTAGCCCTTCTCACTATACCTCTTTGGTACGACATGGTGACCCAACTGTACCTCTGCTTACAAAACTTGACATACTGAGAGATGATGAAGAAAATGAACCAAAGAACCACCAGTCACAAATAAAGCTCAGTGATTTGCAGTACTAAGTAGAGACTGCATAGAATGTCAAATTGAATTGCCATGGCATTCATATCATCATTCCCCCTTTCCATGGTAGTAGCACGCAATGAATTCTGTTGTACAGCCATGAAAGATAAGAGGAACCTAGGTCATTGCCAACCCATGTCGTAGGTTCCAATGAGACAGGACGAGATTCTCCCATGCATGATGGACGTCGAAGGTTCTAGAGGATGGTGGAGTCAATGTTGATGGATGGATCTAGAAATTCATGGACGCCACACTTCTAGGGTAGATGTCGAGGCGATACATGTCGTCGATCCTCAGAGTGGTCACCCACATTCGGGAGGGAAAGGTCTGATCTAGCTAGTTGAGTGACATGGGAAAATTTAATGAAGAGAGGTGGAATTGGTCATGGAAAATGTCCCTTAACTCTTTATTCTTTTAAATACATGTGAAACAATTTTTTGTTCAATGTAGTTTCAATTAGAATGTTTGGAGAATTATCCTTAGTGAATTAACCTTGATGTTCGTTCAGTTCTATTATCTTTTGACTCCTATTTTAAATGATAGACTAGAAATTTTCCCTAGTTTAAAGAGTTGTCATTCTTGTTGGGGAATATGGAAATGTATAAATTCTACTATTTTTATAATCTTGCTCCAAATATTTATCTCTTAGCAACAATATTTTCCATAATTCTACTATGAATTCTTCAAATAAAGGATTCCAAATAAGCACAAG
>LPNX010782067.1:100186-117275 GCA_001517045.1 Pseudotsuga menziesii
TTCCATTATTAATCAATATAAATTTTTAATATGATATTATGTTTAATTAAAAAAAAATCATACATTTATTCTCATCTAATATACTTGTGAATTATGCAATGTCACATTATAATTAATTATAACACTTGTAAATAATATCTATTACACATGTAAATCATACAATGTCACATTAATTAGTTAATAATTACAACATTGATACATAACATAACGTACAACCATATATATAAGTTTTAAACCACAAATTATATTATATGAGATGTCAAAAGTATTACAATAAATATGAGTTTTCTCAAATACTCATATTAATTTCCATATAACTTTACAAAAAAATCATCACTTTTCAAAATATTACAATGGATAAACCATCATACTTGCACTTGGCTGCAAAACCATACTTAGATCCCACGTCAATAGCTTCAAAACCATACTTAGATCCCACGTCAGTAGCTTCAAAACCACACTTAGCAGCTTGAAAGCCTTGACATCGGGTTCTTCATACTGAATGGAAAATCTTCAATAGAAGGATCTTCATATTGAATGGAAAATATTCAATAGCAGGCTCTTCATACTCAATGGCCCACTTATAAGTTAAGCTCACTCCTACAAAATCCAATAAAAAAATATCACTTGTAAAGTAGAAAAACAATGAAGCAAATTATTTATCTTGTTCAAAAGCTAACAACAATAACCAAGATCATGTGCAAAATAATAAAATCTAATCTAACAAATTCAATTTAAGAATTGGTTAAAATTAAACTTGAATGGATAAATCTACAACCAAGATCATGTGCAAAATAATAAAATCTAATCTAACAAATTCAATTTAAGAATTGGTTAAAATTAGAATTGAATGGATAAATCTACAACTATTTAGTACCTAAGAAAAGTAAAACTCAGCTCTAAACCAAGAAATGGATTTCAACAGGAAAGATAATCAACAAATCCACAAAACAATTATGCTCGACTGCATAGGTAGAAACCTGCATACATAGTGCAATATGTGAAGGAGTTCACCCCTATATGTCATGTGGTTAGTGAATGAAATGAAAACTATGGAAACTAATGAATGATTTAGAACCCCATCAAACTATTGTGATGTTATACTCAACCACCAGTATAATCAAAACCCATGAAATAGCATCAACATTCCCAATTTCCTACATGCCTACCTTGTCCTTGTTTCAAACATATATTTGTATATAAACAAACGAAAAATTATAAAAAGTTCTTTTTAACTTGTCAGGCTCAAAGTGTTCATGACATAGTTCAAGCATCAAGCCAACAACCATCATATTTTACCCTCTATATCTATATATAATCAAAAAAATTCATGAGTTTTTCTTTCTTGGACTCTGGAATCTGGAAAATTCACTTTATATTCACTCAGAAAATTTCATGAATTTTATCGATATATACATATATATTCTAGTGACATGCCATATCAACACAACGATGTTCATACATGAACCACACCCTAACAACCTAGCCACTTTGGAATAAAATCATATATACTAGTATATGCAAAAAAATACTTCTATGAATTATAATCACGAATCTAAAAAGAACTACCGCTTGTTATTTTTTTTTCCATTTGAACTCATTTGGCACGTTGGACAGACAGGTTTCCTAATAGCAAAAGACTTCTAGGTATGTAATATCTATATACCAGTGGTAAAATTGTTTGAAATAGCCTCAATATCATTAGTCATGGCCTGTGCTTTTGATCTGATAAACTTTGCCTTCAAAATATGAAATTTTGAACTGATAAACTTTAGAATCACTTGTGCTCAACACATACACACAATCAATTTCTACAAATAGATTAGTCCACAATCACCTGAGATTGGCACTAAAATCATACCAAATGCAAGCATGCTTCCTTGTGTCCATGTGAAATAGAGATCTGGCCGGATTTCTATAATACTGATTGGTCACCAGCCTCTGTCAAAATAGCACAAAAGAGATAAGAGTTGGTAGAATATCTTCAAATCTAGAGATTCAGATAAATATAATGTCCATTGTTATATAATCCTGTTGTGTGGGAATGCACCCCATTTTTTGTAAGTAAAGCCCATAAGGTATCGACACAAACAATGTAATAATTTATAAATAAAGTGCATGATCAATATTGTCAAGATCAAACAAACCATTAGATAGGGTCATTGATCAATCTATTGATATTGTCAATAACCTTAGGCTATGTAGAGACCTAGTCCCAAGCTGAATAGCTTAGCTATTATCTCTATTACAAACTTATGCTATTAGCTGTACTAGTGTACTCTTATTCTCCCAAATATAACCAAGCTATGCCATTTCGACAATGGGTTTTCATCCTCCTCGGGTTTCCCATTTAAATCCAATTGTGTTATAGTGTGTGTGTTGCTATTGCTTTCATAATTTTGAAAAACTCTTCATGACAAATATCATCTCCACCAAGATATGGCAGTAGCATTTGATTGTGAAACCACTTTTGCATCTGGTCATTTTCATATGACCAGCATTTTTACTAGATTGTTTTTGTTAATTTTACGAGGCATGCCAATAATAACAAATTGAATGGCTACTAATGAAATGAGAACCATCCAATAAGGTTACCACAATATGAATAGCAAAGCTAATGCGATCTGTAGATTAGTGTGAGGTGTTTGTGGAACACTGGTCATGAGCTACACAGATGCATCCACAACATTATAAAACAGTGCCATGGCCAGATATTCTCAACTATGAGGATAAACACTGTTCACGACTGCAATGGACAGTTTTTTGAGATATGTGTCTTATTTGTTTCATCAAGTTCCACTCTATATGAAATGATTACCTTCCACTGATTTAAAATTTTTGGAATCTTAACATTTCAATGATTTGTATATACTCACAGATCTCATTGCCTTGACCGGATGACCCTGACAATAGGGAACTTGGACATTTATCAAACTCTTACCATTTTTTCTGTGAATTGCTACACATTTTGCAATTTGGTGCACTTGCTCCTTGATGTATATAACCATCAAAATACATGGTAACCAAGAAAAAATTAACAGAACCACTGTGAACAAAATGAAGTAGCTGCTTAGCCATAGTCACTGATGCTTACCTCATAAACATAATTTATGGCCTTCATACCATATTATATTTTTATTTTACATGTTAAAACAACAAATGTTTGCTGAAACAAAATAAGGGGTGTTGAAACCCACCTTGAGAGAACAAAATATAGAACAATACTACTGTTATGACTACTAAAATTAGCATAAAAGAATCATCAATGTAAAAACAAATGTTGAAATCCTATTGTCCTACATTCTTGGAATGGGCATCAGACAACAATGATAGCAGAAAGCTTTCCTCCCCAAAGCATTGCTATCCTTGCAAAGAAAATATGGTGTAAATTAAACACCCTGCAAAATGTCCAGGCTGCAGCCCATCAATACTTGCACAATAACTTGTGTTCTAGACAATGAATTTAATGCTCGTCCAACTTGGGAACCAAATCAAAACAGGTTTCCTTTGAATCTACACTCAAGGATGATCATAGGAACAATAGAAATGTAGAATCATATCTTCCAGTGATCATATGAAATACAGGATCCTACCAAATTCATGTGACATGAGCTGAGTCCCTGCTAGAATATATTAAAATCACTTGACATAAAATAAAAAATGACCTATTCCTATTTGTGGAGCACATCTTTGTGATTTCTGACTCTATTTGTATTGGTTGAATTTAAAATGTCCATTAGTAACTACATGAAATACCTGGAAACACTGAGAAATAATCATAAATGAGTTACGAGCAAGATGTATTTCTAGCTTTTAGTAGAGATAGCAGGAATCATTACTATATACCTCAACATATTGACACCTCACGTTGCCGTTATATAACCAGCCAAGCTCACTAGTGAATTATTTTTACAATAATGTCACAACCATCCAAAAATGTAGTACAACCCAATAAACTATAATACCCATCCTTGTTGTAGGTTGTCACATTAGCATTCGCCCACCAGAAACCCTGGTTCAAAAGACATTTATTTCCATCTTTGCCAAAGCATGAAAGGAATTGAAAACAATTTCATTCAAATGCAATAAATTATATCTTTAAAGTTTAAAAGGTTACCAGATCCCATCAATCCGATCTGCTAGTGATCTTGTAGACTTTGGAATGATCCCAGTTGATGTGAGTGACTTGAAAACATGACCTGAGCTACAATCTCTAGATAATGAATGTAGTAAGTTATTGGTAGTATTAATATTGAACTTGTATTGTAGAGTAAATAGAGAACAACAATTTCAACCTTTCTCGTCATCTTCACGGTCTGAAGTTGACTTATCAGAGTCCATGTCTATATTAAGTGCAAGATGATCGCTAGAATCCTTGCGTGTACTACGGACATGGGGTGCAATAGGAACTGAAGAAACTGATTTTTTTCTTGATTTTCCCTGCCATGGATAGAAATACATAGTACTTCATAATTTAATTTTTTTAAACTTTTAAAGGGAAACACAGCGACAGCCAAAACACCATCAGAGAGCGTGTGTGAAAAAACAAATTTAACAATGAACACAGGTATTTTATAGTTGTTGGGAGACCAAAAATATGCAACTTATTTGTAGCAATATGCAACTGCATTGACATGTGCACAATACATACAAACCATCCTCCAATTAAACCCCAAAAAACCCAACAGAAAAGACAATGTACCAACAAGACGGAAGGCCTATGCTTTAATAAAATGTTTCTATTTTGGAACTCTCAAACAAGTTATTTTGGAATTCACTGCTACTTCTTGTACCATCCTCAATGGAGGAAGCTAGATCTCAGAGTCACTCAGACTACTCATTTGTATAAGGTAAAATAATCTTGTCTGCAAGATCAAGGTGAAGCACAAGTAGCAAGAGAATGGCATAAGCAAGAACGCGGGGAAGCACAAGTGCCTAGTCTTTTTGGCATATCTGACTCATTCACACCATGTTACTATATTTCATTAACACATTGGATTTCCTGGTCTTTATAGCTCAGCAACCTTGTTGGCACAAGTTCGACCAAACACTATAGTGTGTGTGTTGCTATTGTTTTCATTATTTCATTACTGTTATTTTGTTTGATGATAGTATTATTGATCTGCTGCGATTGTTTATCATAATCATGGTTATATCGTTATTCTATTCGTAAACTTCATGATAAACGACACACTTGATTGTGAAACTATATTTACTGCTACTTTTTGGCAGGTTGAATCCTTTTGAAAACCAACAACATGATTTGGATACAAGTTTCTGTATGAAAATAGAATGTTGTATGCAGGTCCAGACCTCCATGCATAATAACTACTTTCAATTTGATAAGGAGAAAACAAAATGTAAATGAACTTTACCTTTGGGAGGAACAATCACTATAGGGAAGCTGCTATGGTGAAAGTAGCACTCACTCACACTCCCTTGCAATACACTTCAAACCATAGAAGATGTCAGAAACAACAAAACATTTGAACCAAAAATAGAATACTCGCATTTCAGATATGCTCTAACTTTTAAACACAACTTTAAGCTTACAAGGAGATGCAGAGTATTCAAAATAAAAGGGTCTTACCTCTTGATTATCCCCAGTCCTCTTGTTCCCATTACAAGTGCAGCGGGATTGATTCTTATAGCTTCATACAAAGTGCTTTACCTATGTCACCCTCCATAATCCTAGCTTCTGTTTTCACCTTTTCAGTGGAAAAATGACAACATAGCAATCAAAACCAATGGAATAACATTCTCTAAGAACTACATTTACAAGGTTTCTTATTGGTATTAACATGGAAACTTCATATATTGCTTCTATTGCAAGCCTTTCCATTAGACCTTGTGTGGCATCAAACAACACCTCATCATCTGAATCTGTGCTTTGAAGCATATCACAATGAAATAGAACTCTTATCAGTATGAAATCATCTATGGTACAAAAGAAGGTAAGTTTAAATAAAAGCCCAAATATATTTAACCAAGTCTAAAAAAACTCTTGTAATGATTCAAAATGTGATATGGAACATGATCATCCAACACATAAATTGATCAGCACAAGCTATTCAGAAGGGAGGGTAGGGTGTTAAACTACGAAAACAATATTATCACAAAATCCATATAGACCAAGTGCAACATCTAAAATTTGTGCATCCTTCTCTCTATAGAAATAGAGAGAATCATGACTTGAGTATATTAAACTACTATGATGTTAAGTCACAAAAAGTTGCCTTGCTCAAATAAGACAGACATATTGCAGGTGGATAGAGTGGACATAAAACCAATAAAGGTGTTATTATCAATAAGAAAGTAAATGCTATGGATTCTAGAAACTGTAAGAATACTTTTATATATGTAGAACCAAAAATTGGACAATTGAAGGGAGAAATAAATTCTTCAGACTTCACTGCTACTTCTTGTACCATCCTCAATGGAGGCAGCTAGATCTCAGAGTTTCCAAATATTGATCTATAGTGCTTGCCAAAAGGAAAGAGAATTTACACTGTCAGTGATTCCCAGTTTTAAATCAATATGCCCAAATGATTCATATTTGTTGACTATACAATAGTTATGTTCTAGAATGGTTCCAAAACTCATCAAATGCTTAAAATAACATGATTCTCTTGTAGATATCAAGGAAATAAAATTATCAAGGTGACCAAAACAATTTCCAAAAATGAAAGTATTAAATCAAGTGTGAATTTCAAAGGTGTATAGTAATATATGTCATCCTTTTTTATTGTGCTCACCTGTATTATCAATGCTCTGAGGATTTTCTCTTGACCCAGTGAAGTTGTTACTATAAGTGTGACATGGAAAACCCGCTACAATCAAGGAACAGTCTAGGAATTAGAGTGGATTCAAATTGTTTTTATACATCAAAGCCTTCTTATGTTGATTTGAACAAGTTTCATCATTGGGGCTTTCCTCCACTGAAACAGATGTTGACTGATCTGAATTAGCTTCACTGTACTCTGTCATTTCAGTATCTTCCCCATCTGAAATAGATATTGTCCGTGGTATGGTAGATGTTTGGTTCTGAGCTACTTTTGCCAATCCCTCGTAGCATTCCAAGAGACATTTTGCAATGCCAACATCAACTTCTACATTTTTGTCATCAATTCCTCCTGGGAATTTTCTCATGATAATTTTGGATTGATCATATATGTTCTTCATTTTACCAATTGAAGAACCATCACTTCTAATGTTATGATTGGAACTATCACTTCTGTCACTTTCCAGGAAGGATCCCATCAATATTGAAAGGAGATCCGGATACTGTTTCATAGCTGTCAACATGCATACTAGTTGATGATAGAGCTTGTTCCCTGCACATATGTCTAACATGGAATCAATGATCATAAAGTATTCTAAAACTCGGTTAAGAATATTTTCCTGACTCAGAAGAACATAGGCTGATAAACCTAAGAAAGGATGAGAGCCATGAGACTATTCAAATCCAGTACGAGCACTCCAAACAATTTTCTTCCCATGATTTGTTCTATCAAAAGGGGACCAATAGCCACCCATTGGTATTGTAGTTGTCCAGTCATGATCAAAATCATGAGGTGCAATGCTAAGGTTGCTGTTAGAGTTAACAGTTACTGGGGTATACTCAATAGAGCTAACAGCTATTGTGGTGCAGCCAAAGTTAAAATTTTTTGTGGGATAGTCATCAGAGTTACCAGTTTCTGTAGCATAATCATGAAAGTTGACATTTCCAATTGTGTACTCATGAGAGTTTGCATTTACTGTTGTATACTCATTAGAGTCAAAAATTTACTATTGCATACTCTTTAGAGTCGACATTTCCTGCTGCATACTCGTTAGAGTTAACATTTCCTGTTGCATACTCATTAGAGTTAACAGTTCCTTTGGTGTACTCGGTATGAATTGATTCAAGATCTGCCATTATCCCATAGATTCTTTATTTTTCTACTTCCCTATGAACATGAGTACCTCTCCTTCCTTTTCTTTCAGACTGGGAATTGGACAACCCACATGTAGCACACAAAGAAAAGTCACATTCTGTACATACACAAAAGAGTGGAGAATGCACATTTCCATCCCTTAGTAGACTCTCCAATTGATTTACAACATCATCAGTCTTTTCCTTCCCTGTAAAACCTCTATTCAGTATGGAAACTGATGAAAGAAAAGAAAATAGAGGACAAGAATTCAATTATCTATGTACATCTGTGGTAGTTCTGGATGAAGAGGACCATAAAATAACAACTGATTCATCTTCCCTTGCTATCTATATTCATCAAAAAGGAGATAATCCTCTAGATTTAAATTTCCAGTTTGCAAGCTTGAAATCATGATTTATTTCCCCACTGTTAAAACATAAAAGCATGATACCTTTTCCTTTGCTGGAAGACATCCTCATAGATAATATTGCCTTCTTCTGCTGACACCTGATACAATTGATCATATCCGACCTCACCATTGAACCGTAAATATTTTTGTAAGCAATCCACAGTGAATTCTCATAGTTTTGCACAGTATCAACATCAAGCAGCTCAACTAAATTTGTTTTACTGAGCTCCATTCCACACCTACCACATAGTAAGAAATATAAATATATTTTCTCAATTATAAAAGTTAAGAAAATTTCTCCCTTTTCCTGAGAAAAAATAGAGTTAACAAGTACAAAATATATGGGGAATACAAGAGCTTAACATATCCAAGAAAATCACTATCATATCAAAGAAATATAGGAGAGAATAATTAACTGGTAAGAAAAGAGAAGATGCTTAAGATTTGTTGAAGAGGACAACCAAGCACTTTTTAGTAGCATTTGTCATGTTAATGGTACTTGAATCTACTTCACGTATTTTGGCAATATCATTGTATAATGCAAGTCTTTGAGAACTTTCCTCAGGCACCTCAATGCCCACTCAAATCTTCTAGAATCATTTTTCCTAAGACAATTGTGAGACAGTTGATGTTTTTCCTCCAAAAAGTGTGAGATAGAAGACAATTGTGAGACAATTGTGGCAAAATATTGTCCTCATATAACTGATGTAAGACAAATTTGCGATAAAAATTAATCATGTAGTTTTGAAGGTAAATTTGTAGTGAAAATTCCTTTTTTGATGAGTATTAATTAGTTAGTTTACTTGGCATGAAAAATACACATATCAATACAACAAGGTCCAAGAAATATCAATACAACTGATTTTGAGAAGAGAAAGGTGATCTGCACTTAGGGTAGGTTGCGGATATGATTTTTATGTTGACTGATTTGTTTACTAAGGTTGTTCTTGTAGAGTTGTAGAAATGGGCACTCCCGTATGCATGGGTGTGACTGTCTAGAGGGTGGTTCCAAATTTGTACCATAGATTGGAATTGCAGATTGCAGAAACTCCTAGAAACAACAGACTTATGGTACCTTTTGTAGATGACGCTACATTTTGTATAGATCCCAAATATTTAGGGCGCAATGCTTAGCCCTGTATGGCATATTGATTATGGAAGACAATGTTGTGTTATAAACGGTTGTAATTCAATTTTTTGCATTCTAGGTTTCCCAATTTCCTTTCTTAGTTTTAGGAAAAGTAGTTTTTTGATGGATTGCAAACTATTAGAAGTTTTAATTTTTGTTTTAGTTTTCTTGATCAAAATATTGGGGAGGTAAAAATCTTAGGGAGGAACTGCTAAAAATCTAGTAGTATGAAAGGGCTTTTAAGGAAGATCTATCCTTCCATAAATTAGGGATATAAAAGACAAATAGAAGCAAGCAAAAAAATCTAGACATACAACAAGATTAGGCTCCCAAATGCCAAGAATATAGTTTTGATGATGTGCAATTAAGTGACAGACAAGCTCAAGTTGCCATGTAAATCACCGGTTGAGGCTAAAGGTGAGAATCATTTGCTTTGGCCAATTCTGGGAAAAAAATATTTCTCTAATCGCTAGACAAACAGGAAACTTGATAGAGAGTAGAACTGTTCCAATCCCTCTTTTAAGGCTCATTCTATTGATGTCCTTTAAGTTATGTTTTGAGAAAGAGATAGTTTGGGTCTATAATATCAAGATATCCTTGGATGTTTTCTGGATATTTGATTTGTTCAGATAATTATATGGGAGGACTGTAATAAGAACCTTCCAGATAGTTGACTGGGGCTTCTATAGTTTGTGTGCAGTTGTCACAAAACAATATTCAACATACATCTTTCAGTTAATTCCCCTTGATTAAATGATTTTTATGTTGACTGATTTGTTAAATAAGGTTTTTCTTGTAGAGTTGTAGAAATGGGCACTCTCATATGCATGGGTGTGACTATCTAGAGGGTGCTTCCAACTTTGTACCGTGGATTGGAATTGCAGATTGCAGAAACCGCTAGAACAATAGACTTATGGTACCATTTGTAGATGACACTACATTTTGTACAAATCCCAAATATTTAGGGTGCAATGCTCAGTCCTATATGGCATATTGATTATGGAAGACAATATTGTGTTATAAAGGGTTGTAATTCAATTTTTATCCATCTAGGGTTTCCCAATTTCCTTTCTTAGTTTTAGGAAAAGTAGTTTTTTCTAGAATTAGTTGTTTTTCTATTTTTTAGTTGACTTTTTAGATTTAGAAAAGTTTTGTTTTTGGTTTCTCTGGTCTAGGTTTAGATCAAATGCAAGAGGGAAATAGTTAGGGAGGAGGTTCAAATCCCAAGGAGGCTATTCTTCTTGTTGGAGCACTCCATTAAACATAGTGTCTTCATGCAGGTCAACGAGGGTCTAATCCTAAGGCAAAAAATAGATTAAGGGATGGGACTTGATCCAAGGGTTGGATCTTCTTTTAATTTAAATCCTAGATGACATTTTCCTGCTATTAAAAAAGGGCTTAGGGTAGGATTTAAGTAGTCTGTTTCTATTTTTGAAACTGAAGTAGGGTTTGTCTATAGCATTGTGATTACATTTTTTTGAAATAAACAGTCATCTAATTTGTGGTAGAGTTGTGAGAATTTTGTTATATATTTTCTACAATATGTGTTGTTTTAGCATTCGAAACAATTTTGATCATTTGTAAAGCTTACTGTTACTTAGGGTTTTAGGAGATTCTGTGAATATAGAATCTATTACCATGGTTGAGATTCTGTAAAGCTTATTGTTACCTAGGGTTTTAGGAGATTCTGTGAAAATAGAATATAGAATCTATTACCATGGTTTACAAGCAATGGATGTTTCAGGATCTGTTTGAAAATTTCAGGAATTGTTTGATTTTTCAAAGGATTTGTTTCATGGGACCAGGATACGTTTTCATGGTGGATCCTAGGAGGATCCGATCCAGATACGTATCGAATCTATGGATCCTACACACTGGGGTGGTGGATCCAGTAACATAGTGAATAACAATAACCACATAATATAAATTCTTAACCACCTAACATTCAAAAATTCCACCTAAAATAGTTCAAAACTTAATGCAAACATCCATTCATAGCATTTCTCAGACGAAATTTGATAACAAAGAACAAAAAGAAATCATATTTGAAACATTGCATAGTACTGAAAACAAATACTTGGATAATCCCATGGCCAAAATAATAAAATACATACAAAGCTTAGTACAAAGTTTAGACATACAACAATTGGCTAATCTAATGGCCAAAACAATAAAATCCAATTTACATAGTGAAAATGTATTCAATAAATATAAGGTGACAAATCATCATCATCACCATGATTTGCATTTCCATCAAGATCACAATCCTGATCACTTGTGTATGCATCTGCTTCATTTTCTCCATTGTCCTCATACAATAGATTTCCTTGACCATGCATATCATTCTCTATCTCAGTCTCTTCATTGGGAATCAAAGTTTCTTCTTCAAATCCAACTCTATTGTCATCTTCAGCTTCTTCTTCCAATGTTTCTTGTAAGCTTGTAGATTGCTCATCGAACATTATATCAGCATATTCCATGAATTTCCTTTTTGAACGAAACTCTACTTGAATGGCATATGACCATCCTAGGCTTGTTACATCATCAATTAGAAATGACTGGGTAATTTAGGAGGCGAAACATATGGCTCATCATTCCTTGATAAAAATTGGCGTGTATTTATGCATACAAACACGTACTCATCACGCTATACTGCAGATGGTTTGATCCATTTACATTTTAATAATATGGGCCTAGTATCAGCATAATCAACTTGAATAATATCCTGTATGAATCCAATATAAAGTTTCTTTTCAGTGCCGTGATGAAATTCGGCACTAACAATACAATCACAATTTTCTTTTCCTCTGTCCTTTTCTTCCACTCTTAAATGACTACCATACACCCACATCCCACTGAATGAAGAAGCTATTATATTTGGAGGTCGTGAAAGCTCAATTTACTCTAGCGTTATATCCTATCCTTTTTGTTGTGCATCACTAATTGCATCAACAATCCAGTCATCAAATTTTGGAAAAGAACCATCTCCAATATTCAAATCCTGATGTCTACGCTTTCTAGATGGATGCATCCCTATTCGAATCTCTTCTTTGTATTTTCTACATACAATATGAACATACAAGATAGTAAGAATGATAATAATTTAACTATTAAATGAAATTAAATAAATAAATTATCATGTAAATAAAATTTCACCTGCACCACTTATCCAATGAGGATGTGTTTTGAAGAACATAGGCATGTATTGCAGTTCTTTCCTCATTTGATAGCTTGAAGCGACGTCCATTTCCTTCTAACACTTCGCTTGCATGTCTCTCATCTTCATCATCATCCCATACACGTCGACTGACATTAGTAAAATCCTTCATACTTTATGTGCAAAATCCTATGGCCTCTTGCATTATATATCCTTCACACATGCTACCTTCCGGTCTTGCCTTATTACGAACAAACTTTTTCAGAACCTTCATATATCATTCTATAGGGTACATCCATCTAGTTCTTATCGGGCCACAATATTCTAGTTCATGTTCTAGATGTACAAGAAGATGCATAGAAATATTGAATATTGTTGGTGCAAATTCTCGCTCCAATAAGCAAACGACTTCAACAACCTCTTCCCTCAAATTATCAAAGTTTGAAGGATCTAACACATGCATACTCATTCTCTTCAATATTAGGCCCAACCTTATAATTGCCAATCTTGGCCCCTTTTCCAAACTTGATATGACTGCAATAGGTAAAATATCCTCAATTATGACATGATAGTCATGGGTCTTGAGGCCTTTTAAGCCATTATTGTTGTTGGAATATATTCCATCGGGATTATATTTTGTAAATAAATAGTTATGTAGGAAGCTGAACAGTTACATAGAAAGGTGAAAAGGCTGATGAAGCTCAACCACCACATGTAATATATAAATGTATGCATTATCCATGAATAGAAATGAATCGAGAGTTATACCTATCAGTGGTATCAGAGCCTGGTTGTTTACCATAACTCCTGCCTGCATGCCTGCATGCCTGCCAGACCTCCATTCTTCCTGCATGCCCATCATCAGTCTATATTTGTGTGTGTTTCTCCTCTCCCATCCTGCGCATGCATTATTCTCCTTCAAACGTTTTTTTGAGGTTACCTTGGAATGATATGCTACTGCAAACGTCGAACCCTCCGCCTTCCTGATCTGCGTGAGGCATCACCGCTTCTTTTTTGTTTTTTTTTTATAATGCTCTCATTCTGTCGCTTGGGTATAGTGCGCTCTCAGTTCTAACAATCTTTGGCTACCAACACTCAGGCCGTGTGATTCTTGTTTTAATTTCTAGCATCGGGATACACCAGAATTGTGACTTGAACTCGAATCCCAACATAAACTGTGAGCGAGGATTTGAAGTTATTTTTCAGATTGTCTTTCCCTCAGTGGGATACACAATAATTGTGAGTGAGCAGAGATTGGATACCAATGAAACTCTCCCACAGGATTTGAAGTAGTTGATAAAAGAACTAGAGAAGGCGTACTTAACTCAACTGTATCTTGTGCAGAGATAATATTCTTGCTATTTCAGCTTCTCACTCAGTGGTCCAGCTCACTACGAAGAGGCCTGTATTGGAGCTACTGTAAAGACTACGTTGAACAACTGCATGAAGGTAAAAAAGTTGCATACTTCATAAAACCTTTACCCTAATTTATGCCCTATCTTGTGTATTGAAAAGTGAAATACTCTGTAAAATTTCTCATACTCCATGAAGACAGGTGTGTTTGACATTGTATGTGCTGCGTGAGTTTGAATGCTTTTGAGACTACAAATACTACTGTGATTTCTTTGTTGTATATTTGATGACTGATGTGTATGATATATGTTGCTGTATTGGAGTTACCGGTGACTAAGAATTGTACGTGGAGTGTATATGCGTTGTATATATATGCGCTGGTTGATTATGGATGCTGCGTGAAGAGACTCCCTAAACCCTAACTACTGTCCAAACTTATATGCTGCGTGGTATATATATGCACTGGTTGAGTATGGCTGCTACGTGAAGAGACTCCCTATATCTTCTTTGTGGGATTGAAAGAGTAGTCTATGCATTTCACAATAATTAATATTTGAAGCCGTAACAATAATTTGTTTTGTGAGCTGCCTCCACCATATATGAGCTGCAACTGGAGCTACTATATAGACCTCCTTTTGTTCTTAAAGCTATGACTGAACACTCTTTTGATGTTGCATTGAAGAGTATGGTGTGCCATCGAATTGCTAGCTACATGGACTCTATTTGCAGAGCGTGGGCTCTTCTAATTGAGCGTGGACTGCATTTTATATGAAGACTATTTTGTGCCTACTACCTCTCTCAAGGAGCTATGATGGTGTTCATTGGTAAGTGTGCTTCTATATATCTTGAGAAATTTCTAATGAGGAGAAATATAATATAGTTTTGTAAGTGTTGTCTATAGTATATAGTATACAATATGACTGAACAAGAGATTAGGAGGCTATGATTGTATCTTGATGTCAAATTGTAAATGATGACAGAGTTTATCACTTTTTGTTTGTAAGCACCACAAACTATTGTAGAGACTCAGACCTGCATTGTGTAGAATAGCGCACATAGTTTATTGAAGGAGAGATTAACATTTTCTTGTACTATTTTTATAAATAAGGTGGCAAAGACTTAGATCTACACCTTTACTCTTCCGTAGTTGCTAGATTCATCACAAAAGATACAATATATAGCATCTGGAGTTGGTTCCACTCTCACTGGCAAGAGAGGCAGAGGAAAAAGAAACTTCAAAGGCAGAGGGGGCAGAAACAACTTCAGCAAAAGATCAGATTTGCAGTGCAAGCATTGTGGAAAGACTGGACACACATCAGATCAGTGTTGGGCTTCGTGGGACTCTATCAAAGACAAACATAACTAGAAGAAAGATGACCAAGATGCTAGTAAATCTTCTTATTCTTGTATTGTTGCACATTGTAATATTGGAATTAATGAAATGACTTCACTTTCATCTTACAAAGATTGTTGGCTGCTTGATACTAGTGCAACATCGCACATGATATTTAGAAAAGACTATTTTGAAGAACTTAATGAAACAATAGATGGCATAGTTTACTTTGCAGATAAGTCAAGTCTTAAACCAAAGGGAATGGGCACCATTCGACTGAAGATGCCTGGATTCCCTGATTTCTTGTTGAGGAATGTTCTTTATCTTCCAGAATTGCAGAGAAGCCTGTTGTCCTTGGTGGAGATTCGACAGCGAGGCCATTCCATCGACATGTTTGATGGAATCGTTGAAATAAGAAAGTCCTCTGACAACCAAGTCATCATGATTGGATACGAAGATGGGAAGCTGTTGAAGCTAAAGGGTTCATCTGCAAGAGTTCAGAACTATGCCTACCTCTCTCAGCATGGAGAAGGTAATTTGACATCTAGTTCATTGTGGCATGCAAGATTTGGTCATCTAAATTATAACAGTCTTCGTTTGTTGAGAAATAATGGTGTATTTGGTTTTCCCACCATTCCCAAAGAGAAGAACAAATGTGATGCATGTATATTAGGGAAACATAGTAAGCTTCCATTCCATGAATCTAATTTCAGAGCAAGTAGGAAATTAGAGTTAGTGCATTCTGATTTATGTGGCCCAATGCCAACTCCTTCTGCCAATGGGAATAAGTATTTTATGACCTTTGTTGATGACTACTCAAGAATGTGCTGGATTTACTGTTTAAAGACAAAATCAGAAGCATTTCAAACATTCAAAGACTTTCATGCATTGATAGAAAAACAAGCACAATAAAAAATTGGTACACTTCGTACTGATAATGGGAAAGAATACACTTCAAATGCTTTTGAAGATTATCTTCGCCAACATGGAATTGCACATCAGACAACAGTTCCCTACAATCCTCAACAAAATGGTGTTGCAGAAAGAATGAATAGAACCATAATGAATATGGTTCGCTCAACGATGTTTTTCAAGAATGTAAAACTAATGTTTTGGGGTGATGCAGTGAAATGTGTAGCCTATTTGAGAAACAGAAGTCCCTCAAATGCTCTTGATGACAAGACTCCACATGAAATGTGGTTTTTCCATCTCCCTTCAGTCAGGAATCTAAGATTTTTTGGTTCCACCTATTATGCCTTGATTCCAAAGGAGCAAAGAAACAAGCTTGGTGCTCGAAGCAGAAAATGCATTTTCCTGAGGTACGAAGAATACTCCAATGCATACCATATATATGATGAGGTAAACAAGAAGTTTGTTATTTCCAGAGATGTCATTTTTCTTGAAACTAATAAAAATGACCAGTCCATTGAGAGACAGCTTGATCATTTGGAAAGTTATCCTCATCCAAAGACATATTCTGAAAATGAATATGAAATTCCAAACCTTGAAGGGGGGATTCCTATTTTGAATCAACCTTTGGAATTTCCATATGAAGCACCAACTCCCCCACATGAAGAAGTTCCTGCTACTTCACTTGATCAAGAGGTTCAACTGGATGATGTGATTGAGAGAATTGTAAGACTCTCAATCAATGATGAAGCAACACCAGCTAATGAACTAGGACCATCACGGAAGATTCCTAAATGGGCCACAAAGACACTTGAAAGTGTCCATCTGGATGAAGTTGGAAAGACGGGAACGAGAAGTTCAAAAAGACATGGAGGAGAAGCAG
>LPNX010782067.1:117681-143503 GCA_001517045.1 Pseudotsuga menziesii
ATATACTCCAATGGAACAGAAAATGAAGCTCACATCAAGCAAAGGAAAAGAATTTGAGGATGCGACCAAGTATCGACAACTTGTAAGAAGTCTTATCTACCTTACAACAACTAGACCAGATATTTCTTATGTTTCTGGAATACTTTCAAGATTCATGCATAAACCTTGTGAATTACACTGGTTAGCTGCAAAAAGAGTTCTAAGATACTTGAAGGGGACTCAAGACGTTGGACTCAAGTACTCTAAAGTGGATGACTTCAAAATTATTGGGTACTCAGACTCAGATTTTGATGTCGATAAGGAGATAGGAGTATCAACTTCTGGATACACTATGAGTCTTGGATCAGCAGCTGTCTCATGGAGATCACGCAAACAGTCAGTTCCGGCAGATTCAACAATAGAAGTAGAATATGTGGCTGCAGCTGAAGCAATGAAAGAAATAGTATGGCTCAGGAAGATACTTGAAGATTTGCAAGAAAAACAAGAAAACTCCACTCCATTATTGGTCGACAATACTTCTGCAATCAAGCTGGCTAAGAATCCTAGATTCCATGATCGAACCAAACACATCAACACAAAGTATCATTTGATTCGACATCATGTAGAGGCCAAGAAATTACATCTTCGACATTGTTCCACAAATGATCAAGTTGCAGACATATTCACCAAAGCGCTTGGACAAGAAAAGTTTGAAAGATTCAGAAACATGCTCGGACTTACTAACACCTCTTCGGATTAAGGGGGGGATTGTTGGAATATAATCCGTCGGGATTATATTTTGTAAATAAATAGTTACGTAGGAAGCTGAACAGTTACATAGGAAGGTGAAAAGGCTGATGAAGCTCAACCACCACATGTAATATAGAAATGTATGCATTAGCCATGAATAGAAATGAATTGGGAGTTATACCTATCAATTGCGATTTTGCCTTTTAACATTACTACTCACATATCCAATAGGAAAGCGAGTTGGAGACATCAATGTTAAGAATTGTGCACATTGTTCCTTTGTCCACACATAAGGAGCAATAGGTTTTCTAAATTTTCCATCACCATAATTTTCAACCCAAAGATTTCGACGAATCTTTATCTCTTGAAGGTCTAGGCATGATGACATTGTATCATATGCACCAAAAAGAGTTTCTATAATAGCATAAGCTACGTTTTTCTCAGTATGCATAAAGTCAACAATATGCCTAATGGTTATATTCTTAAAGTATGGTAGCTTATAAAATATGCACAATCATTTTACGCTGCTATCATTGAGTGGATCATTTTCACTACCAGCAATGCCACCATTTTCAATAAGTTGCATTCTTTTCTCTGCATTCTCAATAATGTAATCACTGGTTATTGCCGATGGTGCTTCACGATTCTCTTCCTGACCATTGAAACGTGACTTTTGTCGACGATATGGATGCTCCATTTTAAGGTAAGCATGATGTCCACAATAAACACACTTATGCAAACTACTTGAGTACCTCACAAAAGGTTTAAAGTTGCAAGCCGGACATCCATGGTATCCATGAACATTGAGACTAGTCAATGTGCCATATGCAGGAAGAACATGTATCATAAGCAATAAAGAAGCTCTTAAAGTGAAGTGGATTGAATCATTGTCCCTTAAAAATTGTATTGCTTCAAATCCTTTCCACAATTATGCTAGCTCATCAAATAATGGCTCTAAATAAACATCAATTATATCTGAAGTCACACATTTCTTTCCTGGTATAATCAATGACAACATCAAGAAAAATGATTTGGTTGCTAACCATGGAGGAAAGTTATAATTTATCAAAAACACTGGCCAAGTTGACCATTTACTACTCTGATCTGAGAATGGATTCACCCCATCTAAAGCTAAACCAAACATATATTACAAGGCTCTTGGGAAAAATCAGGCCATTTGTTGTCAAATTCCATCCATATATTAGAATCAACCCCAAATAGTTGTTTTCCATCGGTGCTCTTATTTTGGGCATGCCATTGCATAATCTCAGCAATGTCTCGACAACTATACATTCGAAGTAACCGTGGGATTACTGGAAAGTGGCGAAGAATCTTTCTAGGCATTGAATTTGATTTCAACCCTTGTCTATACCTCGGTTCTTTACATTTTGGACATTCAGTCTCACTTGCATGACTTTTGAGAAATAATACACAACCATTCACACATGTGTGGATCTTCTCATACCCTAACCCTACCTTTTTCATTTGTGCTTTACATGCACTCTGGTTTTTGGGCAATGTGGAGTCAAGTGGTAATAACCGATGTAACAATGCCAATAAATCATCAACACTCGCATTTGTCCAACCATGCACTGTTTGCAAATTAAGAATTAGAATGATTGTTGACAAATGACTTAAACTGCAAGTACCATACACAGGTTTTGAAGCATCCTCCAACAATTTCTGCCAATCATCCTTGAAACCCTCATTCATCATTCTATCAACTTCAATGCCTTCGTCTAACATTGCATGTTCATTTGCATTTGTTGCATCTTTGTCTATGTTTGGTGCCTCTACATCTCTCGTGACTTGCAATGGTATCCTATTTGGATAACTATTTTGAGGGAAAGGGCTTATACCACTATGACTGAATCTCAGCATATGTGCAAAAATCACTTGTCTCTTTATCATCTTCCCTCTGAGACAATTATTACAAGGACATGCATATTTCTCCAACATATTCTCATTGTCTATTCTCTCATCATGTGCATGGTATTCATTTGTTGACAAAGCTGGTCGTTGACTCATCTTCAATTTTCTGCATTCAATTATGAAGATAGTAAGTCAATCTTACTTTCAACTCTTTTCATCTATCTAATCTTGAATTAAATTCAAAAATATCAAAATGAATTCCTAGAGTCTACAATATATCATGTTAGTATACTCATCTAATTACTAGGGTCTAGGCATAACATCTATTGTAGTACTATTATTTCTTGGAAACAAAGTTTGGTGTTTGTCATACTTTTTGGCAGTGGTATTGTTACTGAATGGAGGGTCATATCAGAAATCTTCGAGCTATTTTGCAAGGATTCGGGTATGGAGATCAACTTAGACAAGACTTGTGTGTTATGTCTTGATCAATCTAGTGAGCAAACTCAATAGATATTGTACACTTGTGTGTGATGGACTCAACATTGAAGACAATTGGGCTGGCATCACTTTGCATCAATGGCTTATGAACTCATTACAGAAAAATAGATTCTACAAACTGCTTCCAGTTTATGTGATTTGGGGTATCTAGAGGTTCTGGATCTATACTCATCATTGGTTTTTTATATGCTCTAACCAGAGATTAGGTATAGACTATTTATACTGTTATGGTAACACATTGCCTGTTTTTGGACACAGATTTGTCTTTCTGTGATGACAACCCATCTTTGTATGCTCATAGCTATTTTGATTCTTAATGAATAACAAATAGCTGCTTTTTCACTTGTGGAAAAAAAAGTCAAGTTTTTGTGTGAGTACCTCTAGCATTTCAAGGGTATTTCCCAGCACACTCAAACAATAATTCAATGGATCCAATACAATGAAAATTATTTTCTTTCAGTAAACATTGAAGTGCAAAGCACTATTATAAATTAGCTTAAGGATTTAGTACTAATTCACCACCCAACCTTAGGTACTCCAACTTGAATTCTGCCCCTTGTTAGTTTCTTAACCTATTACCACACAGGTGATTCCCCTTCAACAGATTGGAATGTTCAGCAAATCTGTAAAGTCTTGTTTTATGTGCCGCATGAAGTTCTATTGATGAGGGTGCAGCAGTAGACAAAGCCTCCATGAGGCATAGCAGAAGTCACAGGCACCTGTGACAGAGGCATATGCATGCACTATCTAAGGAATGCCTAATTTAGAGGAACTTTTTAGTCTAGGAAGGCACTGTGAATACATCCCCCATTTGGGCGAAAGGACCACAAATTATTTGAAGCGCTTCACATGGGAAGTAGGGATAAACAGAGATCTAGCTGGCATTGAGAGAGTGTGCCCTAATCTATCATTATGCCCTAATCTATCATTATGCCCTAATCTTTATTTAAACTATTATGCTGAAGTGCATGCATGGAAATGAAATCATAGATTGCCCAGCACACTCAGACAATAATTCAATGGATCCAATACAATGAAAATTATTTTCTTTTAGTAAACATTGAAGTGCAAAGCAGTATTATAAATTAGCTTAAGGCTTCAGTACTAACTCACCACCCAACCTTAGGTACTCCAACTTGAATTCTTCCCCTTGTTAGTTTCTTTACCTTTTGCCACATAGGTGATTCCCCTTCAGCAGATTGGCATGCTCAGCAAATCCGTACAGTCTTGTTTTCTGTGCCGCACAGTCTTGTTTTTGTGTGAGATGATTTCATTTCTATACTTAAAATCACATATCAAACAACAAAACAACAGAAACTAAATAATCCCCTAATTAGACGAGTATTTTTTAAACCATGGCCATCATTTCCTCATTAATTCTATACAGATCAATTAAATGATAGTTCTGTTATACTAATTATTATTGAGAAGTATATTAGCTAACCAAATCACCCTGTACCTACAGAATTTGGTGGAGGAGGAATTCCTGAAAATGATTTCAAATGTTTAATTAACCATTTCAACAATCTAAATCATTTTTCATTTAACTTGTAAGTATAAATTCAAATTGTATAATAAACCAAAACTGCAATTCTCACTGATAATAAATGGGGTGTTTCTCCCATGCAGTTATTGTAACTGCATAATTTTCATCCATTGATTCTAGATGGGACAGTGTAATGATTCTCGACAAAACAGTGTAACTGTTGCCTGGAAGACTATATCTAAAATTCTAGTTAGACCAACCTTGTATTAAGGTTAGATTTGGACAAATTTCAAGGTCTGTATTAATGCTTGGAATAAATAGAATTTAAAAAAATAGTCTATTTATTTATAATAATAATAAACAATTAACAGATTAGGTGAATTTAGAAGGGGAAGATATAAAACTCTAAACATGAAGTCTAGGAGTGAACGATTCATGCCTGTGTCGTTTTCTTCATTAAATATTACAGTTTAGAGTAGATGTATGCTTTTTGACAATATCGACTGGGTTAGTAAGCCTTAAATGCTTCGTTGGCCCTCATGGTTTCATGTATTTATATAAAGTTAGATTCCAAGTGCAATAGAACATGGAAAGCAGTAATAGCCATTGAATAAGGTTAGTCATTGTATTATTCTAGCTTTTGTGTAGTTGATATTGCAGCAGCAAATGAAAATGGGTTGGAGATTTTAAATTTTAGGCTAGGCTGCAATGAGTATGGTTTTGGGTATGGTGCGGCTGGTCGAAAGTACAGTTCCTACACTGTTTGTATTTGGAGACTCTCTGCTAGACACAGGAAATAACAATAACATGACTACTTTAGTCAAAGCTACTTCACCTCCATATGGAAATTATCCATCAGGAACATCAGGTGGAAGGTTTTCCAACGGTCCTGTCTTTACAGATTTTGTTGGTGAGTTTCTGAGTTTTGTTTTTTTGGGATCAAAATTAGTCAACACTGAAGCCACCCTCCTGAATATTTTTGGATGCCTTATTGTTCTAGTATTCTAATTTTCAGCTGCACATCTAAATCTGCCCTGCCCTCCACCTTATATGACTGTGGGAGGTGATATTGAACATGGAGTGAACATTGCATCAAGTGCTCTGGCATCCTTGATGTTACTGGAGAGGTCGAAGTAAGTCTCCTGCTGTTGTTTATTCAGAGATTCTTCCAATTTTTTCTATTTTTTTCATTACATTTTCTAATTCATTGGTGTCTGAAATTTTTGCTCAATGATAGTGGAGTTTAACTACTGAATTAGAATAGTCCTATGAAATAAAGTTTGTAGGATATGTGTGTTGTGTTGAATAATGGATCAAAAAATTGTCCTATTTTATCTCATATATCAGTTAATAGTAAATACACAAGATAGTTTGGAACTTGAATGGAACTGCAGAAACATGTTACAATGAATTGTCTTATACATCTGGGCACTAATTGAAACAAAATGCATATTGTGTGGCATGAATGTTTGAACATTGATACATGTGCAATTCTAGGAGACGAGGATGAAAGATAGTGCCCTTAATTTAACACTAAAAGTCTTTGTGGAACTCTCCAGTCTGGTGGATTTACAAGAGGTTATTTAGGTTATTTTAATAAGAACATAATTTTTTGATCTACATCTTTAGGAAACTCTGTAGATCTATGAAAGCAGGGTTAAAAGATGCAACGAAGGCGTTAATCTTAAGGTTCTATGTATACTGGTAAAATTCATTTTTAGAAGTTCTAAAACATCTTTAATAAAACTATCTTTTAATTTAGAGGGAAAACCCATTTAGTATGTAATAGTTCAATTGTTCATACTTGGTTTTGTGCTTCTTCCTTTCTTGTTTTGATATTATCTATCTCATCATTACATGCACCTCATTCTATACTTCTTTTAGCTCGAGTATAGAGGGCCTTCTCTACTTCTTTTAGCTTGAGTATAGAGGGACCTCTCTGCTTCTTCTATATTGAGTTTAGGTTCTATGTATACTGTTAAAATTCACTTTTAGAAGTTCTAAGACATCTTTCGGGACGACCGCTATTCAGCAACTAGACCAGGTCCAGCAAATAAGGGTTGACGGATCCCAGCAACAGTGACAAATAAAAAGACTCCTACCACTCCTACTACAAATATAGGAACAAGTCATGGGATGGAAAAGCCTGCTGCCACAAGGGAATAAGTCCAATATCCCGCACAAATGGAGCCCAAACAAAAGCTAGTCGACCTAGAATCAATTGATCTATTTTAAAGTTGTTGACTCATCAGTTTTATTGGATCCTCCAGTTGTTGAACCCATTGATCCAGTTCTTTATCCAGTGCCCATTGACTGAGTGGAATAAGTACATACTCAAAGCAGAGCTAATACCACCACTAATAGCGAAGGCATATATGGTCTAAGAACTTGTCTAGGTTGTTGATCCCGCACATAGTAAAAGTAGGGGTAGCATACCCAGTTGTTCCTTGTGTTTACCTTTCTCAAATTGAATTTGACCTATAATCAACAGCAGCAGAAAAGGTAGATACTGAGCCACTTGAAGAAATAAGAGCAGTTGCCAATAGCAGGAGAAGCAGAACCCTAAGCAGAGTCAGATCCGAATACAAATCCTCAATATTAGCGGTGGATATTTCGTAATATCTACTTAGACCTCGTATCTCTTATTTGCATTCAAATCTGCACTGGTTCAAGGCATGTTGTGCTTCCTGTTCCGAGTTGGAGTGCATGGCTGATTGCTATAATGTTCCATAGATCCCATTGTTGGTCTAGGATTGGACTCATACGTGGTGGGGTTTTCATAGTTATTTATATTATTGGCAGTGAAGGGACCTAAAGCACCTCTGACAGAGTAAGTAGCATAGTTATATAGAGCTGACTACAATTTTATTATTAGTGTTTATTAGATAAAGCTAATAGCTTAGTGAGTGAGGAGCTTAGTAAGATAGCTAATATATCATCAATAGATACAGAGATAGACAAGTATAAAACATAGTCAAAAGTAGATCATTGAGCACAACTCCCAATAGTCTTCAAAGAGCTAGTCCTAGTAATTGATCCTGTAGCACTACCAGTAAGTAGTGTGCAAGTAAAGGAGTCCCGATCTCATAATAAAAAACAGGAGTTGCTATGAGTAGTGGATTCTGTAGGAGTCAAGGGTTCTAGTTAGGGCAGTGATTTATCTATGTTTAGCCTCGTTATTCTCCCTTATAGGCTCGGTATATATAAAATGGGCACTATTCCCTGCTGATGATGAGGGCTACTTCCAGTCTAATAATCCCTTTACCTATACGCACCAGCTTTCGTAAAGGGGAAAAAGCATATATACCGGTTGAAGCACCAATTTCAATAGCATATATTAAAGGAATAGAAAGGATAGAATCCAACATATAGATAAGAGGAATATAAATATCCAAATCCATAGGCACCAACACCTACAAGCTACCAGCCTTAGTCATTCAAGTAGATTTCACCGTTGATTACGCTTTTGATCCAGCCAATGAGTTAGTTGTAGGAAAAGAAAAGGTAGAGCCAATACAATACAATTATTTAATTTGTGGTCACCAACTGCGGATATCTATATAAAGTGCACCTAGTCTTTACCCTAGAATGATGGAGGCTCATACATTAACTAACTACATCCCTAAATTCATAACTCTGCCACTAAAAGTTAGGGAATACATACTAACAATTAAACAATGCTTTGAATCCCTTATTTCAATCGATGGGAACATGGGGCTCACGTGCCATTCACAGAAGCCAGCCATCCAGTCACAAACTGAACAGAAACCATACATTTTAAAATAGCACATAGAAGCCGTTCACTGCATTTCTTCTTTTAGCTTGAGTATAGAGGGCCTTCTCTGATTTTTCTAGATTGAGTTTAGGTTCTATGTATACTGTTAAAATTCAATTTTAGAAGTTCTAAAATATCTTTAATAAAATTGTCTTTTAGTTCAGAGAAAAAACCATTTAGTATGTAAAAGTACACAGAAGCAGCAGCAGTAGACAAAGCCTCCATGAGGCACAACAGAAGTTACAGGTGAGGAATTTGACAATTTGAGGCTTTTGCATACTTCGAGAGTATCCAGAATAATTTTAACAATTAATCTCTAACAGTTTAACACTAGATGCAAAAATATCAAAATAATTTTTAACAATTAATCCCTAACAATTTAACACTAGATGCAAAAATATCAGAAGAATTTGGCTTACCTGGAAAGAACCGGAGGATTTCGGCTCTACAACTAAGGATGTCCTTGCATGCCTCTTCAAAAGCCTCCACATCTGGTCTGGTTCCCTCTTCATCTCCATTGTAGAGGCTATCACTCGTGGATATATATTAACCCAAGCAATATCACTCCCCTCCCGCCAATTAACCAACATCAACATTCTATTTCTGTAATAACAAAATCTCCTGTGAATTACCACAAAAATTACCAGAATAAACTCCAGGACAAGCTGTCCAATATGGCAACCACCATATGAACCCTCTATTCTTCCCCAAGCCCCTCGCTCTTCATCATGTCGGCAGTGATCAAATTGGAAGGGGATCGACTAAATGGGGAAAGAAAGTGAAACCACCAAATGAACCCTCTTTTTTCCCCACATGGCTCGCTCTTCATCATGTTGGCGGTGATCAATTCTGAAGGGGCTCGACTCAAAAGAGGAAAGAAGGTGAATACTTCATACCTTTTAATTATATCATATTCCAAATTATCTTGGCCAAAACGAACAGAGTGACAGCTATCACTGCTTTATTTTTCGGTTGTAATGTGTTTGTTTGTGTGGTTTAATATTCATCTTCTTCACTTTATCCATCCTATAGATGCAATATTAATATTCATCTTCTTCCCTTTTATCCATACCATAGATGCAATATATTTCTTATAATATTCTTTTCATGTTGTATCTTAATTTTAAAAGAAAACACAATTCAAATGAAATAAACCAAAAATAATTCACTTATTTGTTTTCCAAATAAATAATAACTTTGTCAAATCATTTTACATAAATTATCAAGAAAAAAAATTGTTGAAAAAATAGACCTTTATCATGGAAGTTTTGTTCAAGCTATTGTGACAACTTGCTCTTCAATTAGATTAGAAACCAACCAATTAATGTTAACCCACTATAACTTAAAGGCCCGAGCAAGAAGTGTGTAAACTTTCATTAGTTGCATGTGGGTGGGAATAAATAGTAAAGTTATGTGTGGTAGGTTCATACCCAGGTATTTGCAAGGGGTTTTAATTTCAATTAAAAGGGCATAAATAGTAAAGCTATGTGTTAGTAAAGCTATATGTGGTAGGTTTATATATATAACTTGCGTATTTGCAAGGGGTTTTAATTTCAATTATTTATATTGCTTTTGACAAATGAAAGACAATATAACTAATTGTATTTCAATTGACAAATAAAAGTTTCTTAAATATTTTAATCAAAAAAATGCAAAAAAATATTGTTCTTTCAAATTTTTACAATTTTAAACAATTGAATACTCTTAATTAATTTCTACATGAAAAAAATACTATATTTTAAATGAAACTTATTTTAAACAAATTAATTAAGGCCGAGACCTATTTGGCCAACCATTTGCACCGATCGGATGACCGACAACGTCGGACGTGACCGCTCACGCGAGCCAGGTCGTCCGATCTGTGCAAATGGCCAGTTCACTAGTTTACTCCTTAATTAAGTAGTCATATGTGTATCACAAATTTTACACTTCATGAGTAACAATATAACATTAACTATTTTATTGTAATTATTTTCAAGTTGGAGCACACTTCATTATATCAAAAAACTACTTAGACGTAGCTGGAATTTAAGTTATTTAATGAAAACAATTAATGTGACGTCTAATAGCATATATTAATTAATTAACCTCTATGTCAAAACTGTTTTCCATGCTAATGTAGGCCACTATCCTTATCTTTATTGTCTTACCAAAAGGAATGATAATCAGGAAGAAGACCTAAAATTATGGACTTCACCTTCAAAGAATGCTTTGCAATTACGTCATTGGTTATTAATCATAATTAATTAATTAGGAGTGATAAGAATATCACAAGAATAAAAAATGACCAAATAAATGACCAATTGTGATGTGGTCATTTTTAGTCTAGATATCCCGTGACCAAATTTGGTCATTTATCTTGGTCGTTTTCAATTGGTTTTTATCCAGTGACCAAAATTGGTCATTTATCTTGGTCGTTTTTAGTTAACTCACTTAAATTTATCATTTTTGGTCATTTATCCCTTGAAAAAAATGGTGGTGACCAAAACTTTTGGTCTCATGGTCACTAATCTCTCATTTTCCACTAGTGAGTACACAATTTTCCTTCGAATGCATTTACCATGAATAATCCTCCATATATCCAATAGTTTGAAATATTTACTGACTATGTGCAACTATTTTGGACTAATATCATTGTGTAGGGTCAATTTTTTATGCACTCGCATAGATTTTTGGCTTGTCCATTCCCATGACAGGTATAACACTAAATTGGCATATAGGATAGCACCACTTTCTATATGCATTTTTCATTATCCTATTACGATATCACCTAAACCATAGGTACAAACCCATTTATTAATGTCATAGAACCTTCAAACTGCTACTAGAAGTGGAATTATGTAAGTGGTAGATATTTCCTAATCATGAGTTCCCTAGTTAGATCTCTCTTTGTTATTTCGTACCAATGTTGAGTTTCCTCCCTTACGTCAAGGATTCCCTTCTAGTCCTGCCATGCCTTTGAGAAATAAATTCATACTATTTCTTAAACCTTATGCTGTCCATATCCTAAAGGGACTCCCATTGTGTATCAAATTGTAATTACATGTGTATGCGTCCACTTGTCATATTAGGATTTATGTTGACTCCTTCCTTCAGTTTTATAAGCCATATATCCCAATCTTGTCTCAATTCTATCCAACCAAATCCTTTGATATATCTTTTGTAGCTTGATTATCCCATACACAAAGGAAACATTTCCCTGAGTGTACTTATCTTGCATGTACTTCCTTGCATTGAGCATAGGTATGTTCCATCGCTTGGAACTATTTTGATTTCCTATGACACTTGTCTATTCCTTATTGTACTATAATAAATTTTATTATTTTTAAAGATTTTCAATTTGAAAATACCAAAAAATCATAAAACATAAAAAATCTGGATGAGAAATGATACCACTTGCTAATGGAATTTGTCGTGTCATGTCACCTTCAAACATAGCACCATACATTCATCCATAAGATGGTTTAATAGTATGACCTCAGGATATGTACTCATTATTCTGAGTTTCTTCAACTAATTGGTTATGCCTCCAGTACCTTTGGAGCTTTTGTTGATGCCTCTTGTGGCATAGAGTTGTACCTGTATGCATTTTTATCCTATGATTCCTATGAGTCTTCATCTACCTTATGCTCTTTCTCAAAGGAAGTTTGAGCATGAGTTCACCATTCCTTATTTATCTTGTATTTGTATGTCAATCATTCCATACATTTGTTACTGGTTCATGAACATCTTGTTTCTCCGAGTTCTTCCAAATTATCCAACATTGTCGTGTATCTCATTTTGGTTGATGGGGGATGCCTTAATGCCTTCCTTTTATTGGATTCCATTCCATTCACGTCATATCATTTATTTTGGAATAGGGATATAGAGTCCATTGAGTTCCTTGAGACTTGCATTCACAATAGAAGGTTATTTTTCCATTGACATATTTGGGAATACATCAATGTCCCCTAATCAATGGATTCTCTCAAGTGTTTTACTTCAACATATCTATTCACACTTGTTTGTTTTTGCTCTGTACCTTGATTCCCATTATTGTTATCGGTGGGATATCTCACATATACTAATGATATACATCAATGATCGATAATCAGACGATGGTCCATCATGTTCGACATCCACATCTTTATTTGTGTGATGGGATATGTACTAATGATGATTTGTGTAGAAGAACTTTGAGTTTGGTGTCATTCTATATATTCTACCTCCTTGATCGTGCCAGTATCTATGAGATTTCAACTCTAATGGCTAGACTCTAGTGTGTCATTTGATGTCTTCATTCAATATGAATGCCTTATTTCATTGTATATTATATGTGATGATGAATACTCATGACATATGTCAATTACGCCTATTCATGGCCATTGTACTATTATGTATATGATACTTCTATGTATACTTCATATATGGAGCTATATGTATAGATCTATCATTGTATTATACTGATGAGTGGATGGTTTCTTCCACCTGGGTATAGATTACTCTAGTCCTGGGACTATCATAATGTATTTTGGCCATCATGTATCCCTCCGACCTCATACATTAGGGGCATGTATTTAGTGTTATTTTCCAAACTTGATACATCATGCTTTTATGGCCTATCCCTATCCCTATGCAGACTCATTTTTCCTAGTTGCTCATCATTATCATGATGCTCCTATGGAACCCTTAAAAATACATTTTTGAATATATACATGGGTCACAATTCTACAACCCACGTATACATAGCTTGAACCATGGTCACCTGCATACATAGGGAATATTACAAAAAAAAAATATTTGGAGTTTTCCCCATCAAGTAACAAATTACTTGATCCTTGGCCTTCCATATACTGGGAAACACTGTGATTCGACCCTTCACTTCCAATAAAGGGACTATATATTGATATACAATGAAGAATTAGTGAAGGAAACACTTGAGAGCAAATATATTATAGTCAAATTGTGCCCCATTCTTATATGCCTGAGTATGCATACCTTTGTCCTTGAAGCAACTAGTAGTGATCTTTCCCAAACTTGCCTTTGTATGAGGGATTGAAGTGGTGGAGTCCCAGGTGTAGGGACTTGGTTTCTTGATTTTGACGAGGTGCTGATAGAGGTTTTCATTTCTATCTTTGTTCATATTAATTGAAATATCTATTTCTCATCCATTACATGTGTAATTATGAATACTTTTATCCATGGATGTAATTACTCTATTTACATGTTGGAATTAAATATGCTTGATTAGAATTAAAAATGTTTATATATCATGCTTTCATATCTTTTTATTGTTGATGACAATGTGTAGAGACAATTTTATTCAAAGCTCAATGAGGATCTACTTCAAACGTTTATAATAAGGAACACTTCTTATCCCTTACTGTTAGTTTCATTTATATATTTAGCATGCTTTGAAATGGGATTATTTTTATGTCATCGTTTCCATTGAATTCCACAACAAGCAATAGGAAGTTTTCACCGTAAGAGAGGCCTCCTTCTATATTCCTCCAAATACGATATTTCATCTCTAAAATTTTTGGGAAATTCTAATATCATCATTGAGGATTGTTTATTTTTTATAGATCTAGTAGTAAATTGATGAGAAATGTAAACTTAACTTTAATTCCAATGGAATGACGTTCTTGAGTTTCATCACTACTTTAAAACATGGTATTTTAGGTTCTTTGATATGTATTAGAAACATTAGCTCTATTTTTGTTTAGGTCTACCTAATTTTTCCTACTTTCATTGGCAAAATGACCAAATATTTTAGAATAATAACATTGAGATTTAGATTTGTCATACCTATTGTTTTTCTAAAAGCCTCACCCTCTCCCCTTTGAGCTTAGAGGGTGTTATTTATGTTTGTATTCTTGTTCCATACTCTATTTGTTCTTTCTCTATGAGTTGTATTTGTTAGATCTACCGCTCCTTTTGCTAGTTCTTCCTCATCCTCGACTAACATAAGCTTGTGTATTGAAAGCGTGTTGAAGTAATTCTTCTTCCATGTTAGTTATTGATTCATAATATAATACTCATCATGTAATCTCATTTACTGAGTATATTGAAAAGTACTTAGACTCTTCAATGGAAACTACCACACCAAATTTTTCGTAAGACTCCTCAGAACAGTTTGCACAACCTTGTCATATTTTATGTCACATCAATTAATTCTTAGATGATTAAACACTACTGCAATTACCTTAGTCATAAATTGGTTTTATTGTCTCAATTTTTTTCATTTTCAAAGTTTGATGAGATTTTTCAATTTTACATTTTTCACCTTGTATATGACATGATAGGGTTTCTCCAAAACATCTTAAGCTTACTTTGTAGTTTTAGAATTTGTTATTTTTGGAAACATTTAGTCATTGGTACCCTAGTGAATATGTTTTGAATTCTCTGAAATTTAATACTTTCAATCCTACAGGTTCTTTACTTTTGTTTTCCTCATTTTTTTACCGTGGGGTTCTTTCCATAATAACTGCTTTACATAACTCTATTAAAATGCTATCACATCTACTATAAAAAAATGTACATAAAGAAGCTTACTTATGTCATAAATGCATTGACTAGTTTATATATGTTAGAGGGTGAATTCACTCCTTCTTACATAAGAAATTAGAACCCAGGGGAATCTAAGTCATCAAATCACTTGGGGATTGCACCCATCTTAGGACACACCAACCCTTAACATGGATTTATTTTTTGGTGTCTCCTCCCACTAAGTCACTCCCTAACAATATTAAACTGGGGTCACTTTGTAAACCAAATCCACACCTTAACCTAATGAGCTTGTGGGAATCGATAATTCTGAAGTAAATTACTTGTGATTTACCCAATTATTATTTATTTGAAATTATCATAAAACTAATATCTAACTTGTTGTTATATTATTAACTTAATAATACATAATCAATATATTCTTTCTCACAACTACCCACGTGCCAATTGAAAATCCTACAAAAAGGAAAATATTGCATTCATTAATTCATTATGAAGTAAAGTATTTATTTTTAATCCATATTAAATGATTCCATTATTAATATATATCTCTCTTGTAGATCAAATCAAGGAAATACTAATGAACAGAGAAAAATTTAGTTGTATTGTAATTACAGAGGAAAAAAATTATTTAAAATGTGAGGATGCATTAATGGAAATTGAAATTGAGATTCAACGTATATTTTTCACCTAAAAAAACCATGTATCTTTATATTACACAATTCAAGGCATATTTTTATAAATGTATTTTTCAATTTAGACAATCTAAATGTGATCCGACATGTTCTTTGTTTTATAATATATATATATATATATATATATTGGATCAGACATTTGTCACATCAAAGTTAGATACATGACACATCTCATCCACTTTGGTTGTATAAAGTGCCTATTAGTGCAATGATTATTTATCTATGTGACAGACCAATTAATTGAAGCCATAAACATCACTAAATCCTGTGTCACATTACTTGAATTATAAAACTAAGGGTTTGTACAAACTTAGAGGTACCATGCACTGTATATGTAATTGCAAAGCAATACATTTAATAATAACTTTGAATGAAAGGAAATGTGAAGCAACAACTAGCTAGAAAATGCAAGATGAGAATGCTCATGCTCAACACTTGCTTCCTTATCTATCTCTAAGATGCAACTGAATGGAAATTACTCTTTGTATTATTTAGGAGGTAAACAAATGAAACATAACAAAGTTGTATATGGTTATAAAAATATAAAAATATGCAAGCCTCGAGAATCTACCAAGCAAATAACATCTCACTATAACATGGAAAGTAAATAGAATATTATTAATCAAACACCTCAATGTATATAAAGAAAATAATGAAAACATATTAACAATAATTAAGTGAAATTGGAAAAAACATGATTTCAGAAAACAAAGTTTCTCAGAAATTTCATAGAATATATATATCAAATTTCCAAAATTTATATGGAAAATTTAAAACACATGAAAGAAATGGAGAAAACTAAAAGAAGCGAAATAAAATACATGCAGGGATTCCTAGTACCTCCTTGTAGTGGGACCAATGAAATTAATATCCTATAACCTCGTTAAATCAAGTAAACTTAAATATGGAACACAACTATCTCTTATTATTTAAAAATATTCCATTAAAAAAAGGGCAGTTCATCAAACATGTCTTACTTTTTCTTGTGAACCCGTTGTAGGATATTGAAATGGTTGTCGTTAATTCTCTTCCTCTTGGGTTTTATATAACATCCACTTATAGATCCATCACAAATTAATAATGATTTAACAAATAATATCCCATTATCTAAACAAATACTTAATAACAATAAGAAAATTAAATAAACATTACCAATGAAATGTTCGGATATTCATTTAATATATATGCATAGGATTGAGTAAAATTATCATAATATTACCATTAATCAAACACAATGAATCCTTTTTAGACCTTAGGTATCAAAAAAATGAGACAAATATTGTCTCAATTTAGGGGCCCTATCATACCCCCTAAATTTAATGTTTTGCATGTCCTCATGCAACAAAACAACTTTGAAATTAGTTGGTCTTTGCATTTGGTTGCATGCAAAGAAGGCTGATATATACTCTTTATTGATGGTAATATTGGATACATGCTACCCTTGGTACTAGATGTTCCCCTTGGTAATTAAAAGGAGATGGAAGTATTGATGTAAGATTAAAGGTGATATAGAGAAGATATTATAACTTGGAAGGCTTCTAATTCTTGGGGTATCAATGACTCATTGATCTAAGAATAAGTTCATATAGTAGATCCACATTGCACAAAATTGATGAAGATTAACAATAGTAAGTGAAAAAATCAAAAGGATACACAATACCAAGGTGTGTGAATAATATACATAGTGAATGAAACAGATCGCACAAGTGATGAAGTAAAATTCGCAAGTCACTGAAGTGATAAAGTGTTGCAGAGTCTAGAATCACAGATTTCATAGGATCACATATTGCAGAAGAATTACAGTAGACATTATCACTGATTGCAAAATATTGTGATGCAAATAATTGAAGGATAAGATGCAGACCAAATAAGATACATATCAGAGCCATCACAGATTATAAGAGACAAAAATCAAAGATAAGTTAAATACAAATATCAATTTTTTTATATATACATATATTCATTTGAGGGAGGTAGAAAGGGGAAAGGAAAGGGAGTTATAGCTTCCTTCTAGTTGGTGTTGGTAAATATAAATGGGATTTGGTGCTTCCAATCAGTCGGAGCTGGAAAACTAAAGGAGTTATTAATCTTCAAATAGGTTGGTTCCTAAGCACTGCAAGTCCTATCTTGTACAAAAGGGACTGGTATATATTTAGGTCAATTTCTAAAGTCAACATGTTGGTGCTTATGCATATGATAGAAGTCCTTATAGGTTGGTTCCTATAATTAGCAAGTTGATTATCGCAAATCAGGTTGGCACCCGAGTGATTCAATGATCGCAATTGGAGATTGGTTTCTCCCATATATATATATATATATATATTTCACTTTAAATATTTTCTTCCAAAAACAACAATGGACATAGTTGGGAAAAAAATATATAAAAATAACTCTCTCTCCCTCTCTCTCTCTCTCTCTCTCTCTCTCTCTCTCTCTGCATATATATACATGCACACACACACATACATATTTTGTGCGCAAAGGTGACCATTTTTTTTTTGGTAGATTTTGTTTTTTAAGTTTATTTTGTTAAGTGAAAAATAGTATAATCTACGCTATGTACGGATTCACCCCCGTCTTAGTATATATAAAAATTCCAACAATTGGTATTGGAGTGGGTGTCTTCAATAACAACTTAACCACTAGAAGATAAATCCTTGTGTAGAAATGGAAAAATATGTAGGATTGTCTATGGAGAGAGCACCATGATTTGATGGTTCAAATTATATTGTCTAGAGAATAAGGATGGAGGTATATTTACAGTAACTTTGATTGGGAATATGTTCGTCAGTAGAAAATGGCTACAACATTCCTGAAATAGCTCCAATTGAATTAGTAGACATAAGACAATATGAATGCAATGCAAAAGAGAGAAATGGAATATTTTGTGTGCTAGTAGATGTTTTGTTTACTAAGGTCATGCAATACACTTCATCGAATTATATTTTGGAAAAGATGAAAAACATCTATGAGAAATATAAAAAGGTCAAAAAGGCCAATATGCAGACCTTCTGAGCATAGTTTGAAACAATGAAAATTAAAGAAGTAGAAGATATTGAAGCCTACTTTATTTAAGTTGACATTATTGTAAATTCCATCAAAGGAATTGGAGCAACCATCGAAAAATTGTCAATTGTGCATAAAAATACTACGAACCATTCAATGTCGATTCAACTCAAAAGTATCAGTCCTAGAGGATAGAGATAATATGGACAAGCTAACAAAGGACATATTACATGATATTGCCACAACTTATAAAATGAGGATGGTAAAAAAAAGTCCCTCCACAAAATACGTTACTTTTAAGGCGACAAGGAAACCAGAATCTAGAAAGCATGAACAAAAAAACCCATTTGACATATCAAATCAAGAAAAAACAAATTTCATGAGAAAGATAAAAAGGGGGCATGGAAAGTATACAAGTGTGTTTCCTTTTAAGTCTTTCAAATGTGGTAGAATAGGATATTTTGCCTCAACCGAGTGTTCTTTTAAGGAAAGCAAAGATGGTGACAATGATGAATAAATTAATTATTAAGAACAAAGAAATGTGTGTGAGCAAAGCAAATTTGAGGGAAAGAAGAAACTTTCTAAGAAAAAATTATTTTCAATTCCACAGAGGATAGAATAGCCTTAGAAGAAGAGGATAATCAGGATAATCCAAGAAAAGTGATGTTTATGGCATTCATTTAAGATGAATATTCAAAAAATGGAGACAACTGATCATCTATCAAGGAAGGATCATCATTTAAACGAATTACAAAAGAACATAAAATTAATAGAGGACGTAGTCTTACAATGGAATTTACATGTAACCTCCTAAATTTGAAGCAAAAGAGAGGTCCAAAAGCATACTATGGAGTTTCCAAATATGAGAAAAGTGCAGAGTAATTAGATAGGAAAATGTTCCTACAATGGAATTTATATCTCTGCTTCAAAATAGGGATCAAGCCATATAGAAGAAATATCAAAATATGAAGATGATGAAAGTATATAAATTGATTGGGAACAAAATCTAATCAATGCATTGGAAGAATTAAACAAATAAAGAAGAAATAAAAAATCATTGAATGAACAATTGACAAAAGTAGAAGAACAAACCAAAGATACCAAGGTCATTCAAGAATCATTATAGAGAGATATAGAGCTGAAAAACAAGGAAAAAGAGTTTGAAATACATTTGTATCATGCACAAATAAAGACAAAAACACTTGAAAAAGATAATCTTATGTTGAAATAGTATTTGAATGAAACAAAACTAAGGAATGAATTGTTGAGAAAACAACTTGTGAAAAAGGAAATAGAGATTTCACATTTGAAAAGTGAAGTGGTTGATACAAATAGAGAAATATTTGTTTGTGAAAATAAAAGAATGCTTGAAATATGTTTTGACATAGAAACATAAGCAAAGTACAACAATCCTTGATGAAATACTAAGAAATCACAGGTATGTGGAAGATAAAATAGGTATTGGTTATGAAATACAATGTGACATAATATGTTTGAGTAATCAAGGGTCTGTTCCAAAATGTAATAACCCTACTTGGAAATTTTCGGAAAAGTGCAATTTGGAAAAGTGCAATTTGGAAAAATTCAGGCTTAACTAGTCCTTACTATTGGGGTTCCAAATGAGTCCAAATGATCCCAAACATGAATTAAAGTGTTTTGGTGAGTCTTATTACAAAATTTACCTATGAACATTTTTGTTCTGACGTTAAGCTTCTACAACATGTTTCGAGGATAAGTACAGAAAGAGAAAAATTCCTAGGAAATTGTGGTCAAATTCCCCCTTTGGTTTAGGCCAAATTGGATTCCCAACTCAAGTATGATCCTCCAAAATTTGTGAAAACATATTTATTATCTATTAAAACTGATTATAAACTACAACATTTATATGACAACTTCCAGTGAAATTGCTTAAGGGTAAATGGCATTACTAGATCGATTTTAACACATAAAAAGTATGTGGAATAGGTCAGATAATGGAATAATAAATAGAGACAATATACAGAATAAAAATTTCATCATAAAAATCATTAAACACTAGAGAAATTACTCCATAAATATCTGAAATATAACTCTTTCAAAATGGAAGCCAAATACATGAAAACTAGGGGTTTAATAGCATGGAAATGCAAGCTCCTGACATGTGGATTACTTATATTCCAGGTCATATAGTATACGAACATGAGAGTACAGAAACATCAATTATATAACCAATTTTGGTCATCAAATATAGAGATCAAATCCCAAGAACCACTCCAACAAACGCGCCTTCACATGAGGGTAGGGAAAATTGTAAATTAGGAATGAGAGAGGGAGGATATAGATGTAATATCAAAATGTCTGGACCTTCGACCTACAAATAAAACTCATTAATTCATATCCAATAATATTTATGAATTTAATCTAAATCATCCAACTTGGAAAGGAATCCAACTCCCTCGAAATTGGTTCACAAGCAAAGAGAGTGAACACTTATTATTGAATGGACAAGCACAAGCTCTCCAAAATGCCAATTTTTTTTAAAAAATGATCCAAAGTTGTTATCCTTCCTAAATTAATCCTTTTATTAACTTCATGAGGCCTTATAAGGTTGAATTTACCTCCATAGGATTCCTCCAGCTCATCCCAGTGGTTTAGTAACTCATATTCCATTTGTCCTATTTCTTTATGATCTAGATCTTTCTCCAATTTGAATGGATTCCTTTAAATCCCAAAGTGAAACCTATTGATGGTTATTTTTATCCCTTTCATGTCATATTTTTCATATGTCTTCAATCAAGTCTGAATTTTTCATAGTTGTCATAGAATCTTTCACCATTTGTTGTTATAGAGTGCATGTAATCTCCTTCCAAGTGGCACACATTGTATTCTTAGTACCTTCCTCTTCCATGGTAGTTACTCTCCTATACTAATTATAATTTATTGGCTCATTCTATGCTATGTGAAACCACATCATCTAACAATAAATTTACATTTCCCCCTTGGGTTCTAATTTGAACGAATGTCAAGCCAAGTGTGTGGGGAATCTAGTCACCCAAATCCTCCAAAAGCTTCCAATTATATTCATGAACCAATGCCACCTTATTTTCTTAAAATGTATTATTTATGTGACCCATATTAATGTGAATATGTCAAAATAAGGTTCTTTTGGGTCCTATAGATCCTTTTTTACAAAATTTATGTTTATACCTCAACCTAGGGAACTAGCAGGTTGGTGAAGTATTTTTTCCAAGTAGTCTTATTTGAATGGGACATGATAGTCGTCCCCACCCATGATTTCTTGTTCCCGAGAAAGGCCAATTTTAGATGTTGCAATTTGTTTTCATCTTCCTAAGTGGAATCCTCACTTGGTAACTCCTTCCATTACACCAAGTATTCTCTTATGGTTCTGCTCCTTAATTCTCTTTCGTTTCCATTTGAGTAGTGGCACTCATATACTAAAATTTTGTTTTTCCAAAATTAAAGAGATGTGGATTTTGAATATTGATATCTCGCATGACATCACCATTAAAACCAAAAGGATTAACCAAATCCATGAAAACAAAATTTGCAAAAATAATCTTTACCTCCTTCATATTTGTAAACCTTTTTTGAATTGTCAACCCCTTTCTATTGACTATATAATTCTTCAGGGTTGCAAGTGAGTTTCCAAACATTGAGTTTTCAATATTACAAGAAGGTTTCAAATAGGAAGCACCATCAATATTTATCACTAGTACAAAAGCACGGATTTTTACATGGAGGTTTTCCACGTTTCTTACTTTTTGGTGTAAAATCCAATGTAACAGGAACGAGGCGTATCTGTATCCATGCCTAGTCATCGCTGTATCCACGCCTGGACTCTTAGAAGTCTCTATATCCACGCCTAAACTCTTGGACGTCGCTGTAGCCATGCCTGACCGTCTCTATAGCGACGACACCGTCTTTTGTTGACTTTATAACAAAGGTTGTGTTTCTTACTATTAAGGTGCAAATGTTAACATAGATGGAGGATGGAAGGTTTAAAGTAACCACCTTATGATAGAGGTCGTGTACCAGCTTAGGGTGTAAAGGTTGAGCACCTTAATCTTGGGTACAAAGATTAACACAGTCGAAGGAAGGAAGGTTGAAAGTAAAGGTTGTGCATCTTAATGTTAAGGTTCAAAGGTTAACTTCCTTGGAGAAAGGACAGTTGAAAGAAACCACTCTATGATAAAGGTCACACACCTTAATATTAGGTTGCAAAGATTGGACACCTTAATTTTAGGATGCAAATGCTAACCAGTTGAAGGAGATCGATTTAAAATTTGAGTGCATAAGGTTATTTCTTTTAGATCTAGGAGAATTGATAACTAATCGGGATTACCTAGGTGAAACTCAAATTCAAATATAGGTGGATACCACTATAAACCATAAGCTAGTGTCAAAAACCACAAGTCAATAGCTAGCAAAAAAAAACTTATAAGTAAAGACCAAGACATCTAAAGACATTATAATTAGTAAAAACCAAAAGACACAACCAAAAAAATCTTATAAAAAAAAAAACAAAAAATATCTGCTAATCATATCACAAAAAAACCTAATATCTTATTAAAATTTAAATTCATGTAAAAAAATACAAAACTTACCTCTTCACTCTTCAATATATTGTGAAAGTGATAATTACAAATATTAACGTTTTTATGTAACTATAAATCTAGCAAAGTATGAGTGCCAAAGATTAAGGTAGCGGGTGGAGGGTCGAGACAAAAGATGAATGAGTTTTAGTGCACGTGAGACAATGTGTACTCATCCATGTCACGTGGTTTTGTTAAAAAATCCACGTGGCTTTGCTAAATTATGTGGGTTTATCGCATATTAATGATGTGCTTAATGCATGTTAATAAGCTGTCAATTGGTGGATCATAGTTTCCACTAAACAAAATAAAATTTATTAAAAAACAACCAAAAGCCCCAATGGTCTGTTGATTTTTGGTTTTGAATTTTTTAGGTAAAAGTGAAATTGATGAAGAACTAGGCACTATCCAATGAAGTTATAGGATCCTTTTGCAGATTTAGAATTTTTGCAAGGTTTTAGGGCAGGTTTTTTTGAGTTTTTTGTGAAGATGGCAACTTCATGCTTTTCAATGGAGACTACCCAAGTGCTGCCTTCATTAGAAGCAACAGCAGTAACAGCTTTAGGAGGAGGTTCAGCATGTCTAAAGGCTCCTTGTTCAAGGCTTCCTATGATGGCCTTGCCAACGATTGCCCCTTGTCATTCAGGGATATCCCATGCCCGCCATGGGATTTCTTGTTTGACCCCTGTTTTGGGCAGGAGGCGGGTCCCAAGAATAAGATCATTGGCACAGGATTCACCAGTGGCGGCAGAAGTGGTAGAGGAGGCACAAGATATTCCTTTGGTGCAAGCAGAAGAAGAAGTGGAGGAGCCCCCCCTGCATCAGGAGTTTCAGAAGGAAAAGAATCGAAAGAGCAATTGGGGGGGATTCAAGTGGTTCAAGAGGAAGAATCAGATGTAGCAATTGGTACAGAGAGCAAAGCAGAGCAAGAGACAGTTGAAGACCAGGAGTAACCTCCTCTTCCTGAGGGCACTAAACTATATGTGGGTAATATCCCCTTTGACGTTGACAGTGAAGGGCTTGCCAAAATGTTCGATGAGAGTGGGGTTGTCGAGATGGTAGAGGTATTATCCAGTTACCTTTTCATTATTACAAATTTGGGTTTTGGAATGTATGTGCCTTTGTGTGTGTCTGCCAAGTGTTTTGATGCTGAATTTGAGTTGGCGAATATCAGGGCTCGAAAATAACACAATGCTTATTAGACATATTTGTTTTTACTATGCTTTGGGAGGTCTAGAATAACCACCTGTGAATTTTCAAGCAGCTTATGATTTTCTTACAATCCTCAAGAGAGAGTACGTGGATTAGAAAACCAGGCTAGGCAGACTATGAATTAGCCCTTTTTATTGGTCCACCTATGACATCAGAGTCACTCTTCTGTGTAAATAAAATTATTTTTTTCAAAATTGATTCTTAGAATTAAGAATATGAACATCTCCCGCACAAAGACTTTTCTATGCTTGCTTAGCGAATTAACCCCTAAATGCAACCACCTACGGCTTCAATGCTTATGTTGTGTGTTAAAATGAAATTTCTCATTTCAATTGGAAATCATGACAACCCAACCCTTTGACAATTTTTTCAAAATAAACACTGTGCTCATTAGGCATCGCTTGTGCTACAAGTTTACTGCTTATAACAGAACAACTAACAGATGCTGAAATATCATCAATAGAATGATAGGGATGTATCATTTCTTTTACTGCTCTCAACCATCAACTTACGCCTTTTTTGACACCTCTGACACATGATGATGTTGGCGTTGCTACATTTTGAACTCCCTGTTGATCCATTCTTTGACATGAGGGTACATGATATAAGTATTTTGATTCGAAACAGCTGCAAGACTTCAGTTCCATCATAGAGTCTGCTCTCATGATTGCTTGAATATTTGGCCTGACCTCTGCAGGCCAGGTGGCCATATGCCCTTTTAACTTTATGTGGTGTTCTCCCTCGGCCTTAGTGCCCTATACATACATACATATCCTATAATTTTTTTACACTTAGTGTTGTGTTTGGGATTGCTACATTTTTACATTCTTAATAGTTTGAGAATGCATTTGTCATATTCAGGCCTCTTCCTATGTTATTGTTTGATTCTTTCTTCCTAACAGTGGCTTGCATGCAGGACGAATTCCATTTGCATATTTAGAGGATATTCAAATGAGATTTATGAAGACATATGGCCGAGGGGCTCACAATGCACTTGCTTATGCAATGAATGATGAATTTTCTAGAGTTCTTCATCAGCAGATGGAATATTTCTCTAGCAACCCCAATGCAGACACCTTAACCCGTGTTAGGGGGGAAATGAATGAGGCAAGTGATTCCTTTCTTCTCTTTATGAATTTATCCCTTGGTTTCCTTCAAGTTTGCCACTGAGGCTGTTTGGTAAATGGAAATATTTGTTAATGCTATTGAAATTTTTAGTGAAAAGCTCTATAATAGATTTCTTTGCTAGAAGTGACCTAATATGTTGGGCATCTGACATTGGGTTTCGTATTTTGCTAATTGAATTTGGAAAAATTAACTAAAAAACTGGAAGTTTAAGAATTCAAGTGAAGTGCTTCTATTCAGGAGTGTAGTCAACAGTGAAAAATGGTAACATTTGTTCAAATGCGTATCAGTTGGAGATTTGGTTGTCTCACATCAGATTGGTTTGGAAGGAGACATTTTTATT